>CM076582.1:1056643401-1056684137 GCA_034641835.2 Pinus albicaulis
GCGATGGAAGTTTCAGTGTTAACTGAATGTTTAGACTCTACAAATGCAAACATTGTGATGCTAATTCTGATTTCTAGATGTGCAGGCCACTCAATTATAAAAAAAATGTGCTGAACATTAGAAAGTATGCATAAAATATTCAGAAAGTCTGCATAATCACCAGTGTAAATACTCACATTCCATCAGGTTTGAAGGATTAGGTGCAGCCGGATCTGTCATAATATGAAAGCACAAAATTAGCATTAGAACTTTATAAGCGAAATGACATAAGTTATAGTATAACAAAAGCAACTTCCTTTAGAATCTAGACCATTATCATCCACAGTGAGGAATTAAGAAAATCGTCTCCATGGAATAGAATACAATAGACGAAGAGAATCGAAGGGTATACCAGAGTGAAAGAGTGAAAAACGTTCGCATATCTGATAGGTCCATTATCTACAGATATGCCACAAGCCCTAGTTATTGTCAAACATTCAATTATTTCACAGCTGCATCACCTCAGCCTACAGGATAGCCTCTGCCTGGTCAGAAGCCGAATTGAGCGTTCCTACAAACTAGCTTTGGGTCAAAGTTTCCTCATCAGAGACCTGTGCCTGCCACCACTACTAATACCGAAAAATGATGACAAAAACTGTTTTGTATCTACACTCATTGCTCAAACTACAGATGAATGAATGGATTGGAAGAGACAGGCGGTCATTGAAAGATAATCGAAACACTTCAACGGACACAATCTCTAGAACAGAAACACTCCATCTCCAGTGATCCGCTGACCACACCAAATGACAATCAGGATAACCTGTGGTGTGCACAACAGGGTGAAATCACATCTCTCCTTTGGAAATCAACTTACAAGCGCCAGCACTAGCAAAAAAGGGGCTTTTAAATATTATATTCACATCCCTTCACCTCCATCGCACCACAACCATAGATTGTGTCTAAGACGTGCACCACAACCCTGGATTGTGACTAAGACGAAGCATATATGGGGGCATATTTTCCCCAGAAGCCTTCGACTAATTATGTGTATCAATATATATATATAGAATAATGATAAAGAAATAAATATTATAATTGAAAATAAGAAAATATGGGAGAAAATAAATGAATTCTTAAATATGATAAAATGAGGAAACCATCAGGATCCAGCTCAAAGAGAAAAATACCTGAAAAGGGTTTGAAAAAATATAACACTAAAGAAGATAAAAAGGGAATTAAAAAAGGGAACTAATGGATTCCTTCATCCCCCAACCCAGCACATATACCTACCCCTTCCAACCTGAGTTCTAAGTCCACTCCCAAGGTGCAAGGGATCTTGACATCGACGTCGATAACTAGTAATAGCTCCAATTTGAGCTCTTTCCTCCATTCCCTAACCCACAGACCTGGCTAGTCTGATTGTATCTTTACCCTAAATTCTACCTTTACCTATGTACCTTCTATCCTTCCACCCGTGTGCTCTTCTCCTCCTCTAGCCTTGTGCTGCACCCTTCCTCCTAACCCACAGATTGTTCCCTTGGTGCACGTGTTTGTAACTTTTCTACTTTATGCACTCACCTAACATATATATATCTCGGTCTGCCAGCCTGAGTCCCAAGTCAACTACCATCGTGCAAATGACTTCGACCTCGAGCTCTGGCTGTAGCTCCTATTTGCACTATCCCGAGCTCCCTCAGCACACAAGTATCACAAACGACGACTCCCTTGCTGCCTCTTCGAATTTTACATCCATTCTCTTGGTGAGCCCCTTCAATCCCAATTATATAACTCTCATCCCAATTATAACACATCCTTAATTACTGGAAACCCTAATATTAATATGAACCTTATTATCAATTTTCCCTCCTCTCTGCCAAATAATTATACTCTTAATAATTCTTCCCCTCAAGCTTCTTTTATTCATTTTTCCTTTGACTCTAATAACTTTTCTATCTCTTATCATTGTATTTTAATGATTAAATTAAGATTTCTAGCCCATCCATCGATAATTATAATATTAATAGTCAAAATACAGATCAAATCATCGTTTAATTTGACTCCTTATTTTCTCTCATGACTTTTCCCAATTCGTAGTCCCAGCCCACAGCTTTTGCTCCCTAATCTATAGTCAAACTTTCTACTCTATAAATAAATTCTTCCACCCTTATTCTACTACAGAAAAGGTTTAATTCTGCCTTAGCCCCTTACCGGATTCTAATAATTGTTTGCTCTATTGAGTTGATCTCTCAAAACCTCTCCTTCCATATTCCTGAAAAAAATCAACAAAATTTGGCAAAATTTTAATAATAATCCCGACATTTTATCTTCAAAGTTGACAAGGGAAACACTTCAATTATTATGAACATTGTTGATTATGAATCTGAAAGGTTTGATCTTCTCTCTTCTTCCCCCATGAGATTCTTCCAAAAACCCTCATTAACTCTATAACCAGGAGTGTTGCTCAATCTGTAAAATCATCTTCCCTTAGACTGATCGTTTACCAAAACAATTTGTTTAACTTGACCTTTGTCTAAATGATTGATTATAACCTAAACCACCTATTAAAATTCATGATCCACTAAAATTTAAACCCCTCATTAAAATTTATAACACGTCAAATTTACAGCCAGTTACCTTCGAAGTTTCAAAGTTTTCTTGACCATGAAATACCTTGAAACCTTTAAAAATGGAAATAAATTCCTTTAAATTGCAAGCCTGCATTGATTTATGTAAAGCAACAATAAATTGTTGAAAATTTGTCCCGTAATGAATTATTTAGTACCTCAAGTTTCACAGATCAATTATCTTGTTTACAAATAAGTTTGGTGGGCATTTGAAATTTATCTCAAGCCCTAATCTTATATACTTAACGTTTCCATTTAAAAGATCAAAAACAAATGTGTCTTCCTTCGATTCATTCTCTGTCCCTTCCTTTCATTCCTAGGGAGGGTACGGATTTTGACATAAGATTAGTTATATGTTTGAAATTGTTTCATCGTCTGATTGTTAGTGTACATGCACCTAAATTAGCTTTAGTTCAACTCTAGAGATTGCATGCAATGTGCACTTGTTTTTAGCCAGTTAACTCGAGTGCTTACATGCGTTGTGCACGTGGCTTAGTTAGTTAACTTACTGCTTTCATGTGGTGCATGTGCACATTAGCAGAACATAAAGCACACTTAGCTTCAGTTAGCTTTAACTATCCATAGTTTTTGCCTGTACAACTAAGCTTAACTTAATTTCTTTATATATTGATTGTCAACCTAATATTGATGAATCAATTTCATTCTCAATTCTGATTGTTTTTCTTTTTCAACTTGACAAGTTTGTGCAATTATTCTTCAACTATATACATATTTGTGCTCTGATAATTTTACAAGGTATCAGAGCACAAATTATCAGAGCTCTGACACCATGTAAATTTATTAAAGCACAAATATGGATCTAGTTGAAGAATAATTGCACAAACTTGCCAAGTTGAAAAGAAAAAAAACAATTAGAATTAGAATGAAATTGATTCATATTTGTGCTCTAATAATTTTACATGGTATCGGAGCTACAAGGGTTTGGAGAAGTTGCATGAACAACTTTTTTGCAGGTTTGAAGAGCATAGAATTGGAAATTGTTTGAAGATTTGATTTGCAGATCCAAATATTAGAGAATTTGCTGCAATGGAGTTCTCATGTTCAACGACGTTGACTCCATACAATTACCATGAATGGAAGCCAATGATTTTTCTTCATCTTAGGAGCAAAGGCTTGTACCAAATAGTCATGGGAATTGAGACAGAACCAATCTCAGAGGATGAGAAGTCAGATTGGCTTAACAGATGTGACATGGCTTATGGAAGATTATGTCTATCTGTGTCTCGTGATATTCTTTATGAGATCATAAATATTGAATCACCACATGAAATCTAGACTACATTGAAAGGATTGTATGGTGATAAAAATGATCTAGAAGAACACCATTTGAAGGCAAAGACATCGACTTATTATCACAGTCATGAAAGTGGTGAAGACTCCAAAAATGTAGAGAAACATTCTCAAGATAGTGTTTAACAAGAAGATTTTTCTTCTTCTATTGTTAATGGACCTGTTGTAGATGAGAATTTTATCTTATCTAATAACGAGGAAATATATTCCTCTGCTAATGATGAAGACACTACTTTCAAAATCATAGAAGAGGACTTTGATTCCTCTACTATTGACACAGATTTGACGCGGTCTCAATTTAACGATGCCCCACATTCACTCTCAGTCACAGAGCCATGCATGCCCATGGATGCATCTAAGGAGGCATTTATAGCACCATGTATGCACATGTATGCAACCACAAAGGCATCTCGAAGGCCACACATGCACATGCATGCATCCCTAGAGACATCCATTCTCATGCATGCATATAGGGTACATGAATTTGATCATCAAATGCATGACGAAGTTGCAGGGAATCCATATTGGCATGCAACCATGTATAAGGAAATTCAGTTCTTGATCCAAACATGGGATTTGATACCTATACTTCCAAAAATGAATCTTATTCCTCCAGATCCAAGATGGGATCATCAATCTTCAGTATTTTCCAAGTCCGAGCAGATTGTTCATATCTTCACCGAGAATTCTACAAAGCAGAAGTTTCAATTTCAACGAGATCATCTCGAGGTGAAGGACACGACTGCCTAGAAGTTGTCTTTTCTCTACTTTTGCATTATATTTTTTGCGCGGCGGGGGGGGGGGGGTTTCTTCCCACTGGGTTTTCCCTCTTTCCTCCTTTTTATGCATTGTATATGGGTACCTAAAATGGCCGTGTTGCCGGGACTCATTCATTTTGCATCACATTCACCTAAGTTATGCTTAAGGGGGGGTGTTGGTGTACATGCACCTAGATTAGCTTTAGTTCAACTCTAGAGATTGCATGCAATGTGCACTTGTTTTTAGTTAGCTAACTCAAGTGCTTACATGTGATGTGCACGTGGCTTAGTTAGTTAACTTATTGCTTGCATGTGGTGCATGTGCACATTAGTAGAACATAAAGCACACTTAACTTCAGTTAGCTTTAACTATCCATAGTTTTTGCATGTACAACTAAGATTAACTTAATTGCTTTATATATTGATTCTCAACCTAATATTGATGAATCAATTTCATTATCAATTCTAATTGTTTTTCTTTTTCAACTTGACAAGTTTGTGCAATTATTCTTCAAATAGATCCATATTTGTGCTCTAATAATTTTAGACTCATGCGATATTAAAACCATTTAATTAATGTTCATTGTAACATCAACAATTTATTCTTCGCCTGTTAATTAAATATTACACAACGTCAATAAGATCGGTGTACTAAAGAGTTATGGTACTTTCGTGCTTGTCGTTGGTTGACGGGAGTTCTTCAGATTTCAACAGAGCCAACTTCCTCAATATTGAATCAGCCACTACAAAGTTATCTGTATCAACTACATCTAACATAACACAATGACCAAGGATCGTAGCACTGCCGGATCATATAGATGTAGTTCTTTTAAAAGGTTGAGTTATATATATATGAACGAGAATATTGGCAGACGTTATTTTAACAATTACATGTAAATACTGTAACCTCTCTGAAAATGTAAAATTGTAACCTTAAACACAAATTTCTTAATTTAATATGCGAATATCTAGCTTCTACTATGTGTATAATGTGTATGCTTTGTATGTATATAAGTATCTGTTGAATGCTGTATATAAATTTGGCGATTCTATCTGTAGGCTAAAATTATAGAACATGGGAGGTAGACAGTTTACCATTTCGCAAATAAGATGGTATGCATGGATTTGACCAGATCAAGATCAGTGGTATAAAAGAGGCTTGTATATTTTGTAGAAGTATTACATAACTGCAAAAAATCAGTGTGTAATCTATACGCCTTCAACGAGCTGCAGTGAAAATGTTTACGACTTGTAAACCTTTATATACTATAAATTGCACTACAGTATGATAGATGTAAAATATGTGTGCGCAATCCATAACACAATGTACATAATATGTATATAAAGCATTCATGAATTGTGTAAGTTTAAATTATCAGATTTATTCTATATTGAAATCAACTATTTAAGAAGAATAATATTAGATTTTAGGTTCTTCTGATTTATAATGTTAAAATGATGTTTTTAGGATTAATCATATTATGAGAATTTGGTTGACTATTTAGAATCAACTAATGTGGTTCATGTTGAGGGCAATGGTGAAAACATCTATCATCTTACAGAATAAATAGCAAGGATGCATCAAGGTTTAGAGTTAGCCGTTCCCTCTCTGTTTTTGAATCTGTGACCTCTTAAGAGGAAGCACATGCTCTTCACCATTAGGCTCACTCAAATTGTAACGTTATGAGCTAGCTCTTAGGAATTAGCGGTCAGAATTAGTTAATGTCAAATTTTAGTTACAAATTAAATATTCAACCTAGCTGTTATTTTATATATATATACATATATAAATTAAAAAATATTAAACTATATTATAAGAATAGCATGATACTATAACATTAGATTAAAAGAATTTAATGTTAATACAATAATATATATTAAAGTTAAATATTTTTTCATAAAATATATATATTATGGCTATAAAAATCAAAGGAGTTAAAATAATAATATGTTATAATTGAATTGGAATTTAGGTAAGCTTTTAATGTACAAAAATGATAAAGGAAAAAATTTACATAAAAACAATAATGAAATAGGGAACAAAGGGAAAGCACAAAGAGAGGGCTAGAATGTAGCTTCTACTCAATTTCCAACCATCTTCTCTATTGATGTTGATGGGATGTTTTTCAATCTTTATATCCTATCTAAGTTTCCTATGGTGGAAATGATCAACCTTTTCAGTGACTTTAGAATCCTTAATGGAGACATGGTCCTTGGATTTCTCCGCATGTTCAAAAAGAGCTCAGGATCGCAAACGATTGTGTCTGATTTCTATTGCATGTTCATGGATTCTCTGGTTAATGGAGTGACCAATTTCTCCAATGTAAAGAATACCACATGAAAAAGGAATCGAGTATACCCCTTTCAATTTTTTGGGTCTACATAATCTTTCACAGATCTAAAAGAATTTCTAATAGTATGAAAGAGTTTGAGTAAAGCGGAAACATTATTATTTTTACGAATATGTGCAATCTTGTCAGTGGTTCTATAGATGAATGGAAGTTGAACTTTCAAAATATAATCATTACGAACCGTCTTGACTCTTTACACGCTTTTGGAAAAGCATTAATTCCCTTAAATCTACTTTAACAATTATTTTTGAAAACATTAAAAAGTTGAGATTTCTCTTTCACACGCTGATTCTCATCTGAAATTATTAAATCACGGGTAGCGAGAGTGCTAAAAACCACAAA
Source organism: Pinus albicaulis (assembly GCA_034641835.2). Taxonomy (NCBI): domain Eukaryota; kingdom Viridiplantae; phylum Streptophyta; class Pinopsida; order Pinales; family Pinaceae; genus Pinus; species Pinus albicaulis. Next base: position 1,056,650,770 of record CM076582.1, read on the forward strand.
TGTTTACGTTGTAAAATAATAAGAATCAGCGTGAAAATATTTCTCCGTAAAATAATATGTTTCCAAATTAAACTAATAAATACATACAACTTATAAATTATGATCCAACATTAATTTTTGATACATATGTACTCTACATATTATGTACAAACTCCAATCACAACATCTCTCTCCCTAGCTAACCTAACGACTTATTTTAGAATAGATTGATAATATACAGAACAAAAATTAATCTGTAATATTTCGGCTACATTAGAAAATGAATAACATAACAATTAATATATTAAGTAATATATTAATTTTTTGGTATATTATTTAGGATATTAATGCTTTCTTAATATTATGAAGAATTTTTCGGTAATAATCACATTCAAATGAGCATTGTCGACACGTTTCAAACCAACCAGTGTAGTTCATCATCAGGACTAAGTGAGAGATCAGAGATCAGATCCCAACGATGAGTTTAAATAGATGCAGAAATGGCTAAACTAGCCGTTAGGATAACGGCTAGTCTGACCTAGAGAATTTGCTAGTTCCATTTTAATTAAATTAATTACTTACTTAATTATAAAATAAAATTCTTTTTAATTTTATAACGGCTAGTTTTATTTAATTAATTAAAATTTTAATTATTTAAAAATATATTTATAAACTTTTATATTTTAGTTAATTAATTATTAATATTATTTTTATTTATTTCATTATCCTAACTACTAGTTTAGCCATTTTTGCATCTATTTAAACTCATTGTTCCGATCTGATCTCTCACTTAGTCCTGATGATGAACCACACTGGTTGGTTTGAAACGCGTCCACAATGCTCATTTGAATGTGATTATTACCGTTCTTCATAATTTTACTATGGATAACAGAAGCCAAAATTCTAGAAGCTTTCTTAATATATTAATACTTAATATTTAATTATAACATTAAAATATTTATATAATATTAATAATATTACTATAATACATAATTAATATTAATAATAGTTTAATATAATATTAATAACGCATTAGTATACACAGTGTTAATATATTAGTTTATAATGTTAAGTATTGTTGATTATATATTCAGTATGGGTATTATAGGTATTATAGTAAAAAATAATTAACGTAATTTCTATGGTGAATCATAGTTATCATGGGCATTATGGTCTATTTATATGCGACATATAGTGAACCGAAGGTGGATGGTCTAAGTTAACCATGGTCAAGAAATAGTTAACCATTAAAGAACACCATCACAATAGTAATGATAGTCAAATGATGTTAAACCATAATAAACCATCATAAAAAAATGGTCATAGACAAACCATGTTCAATCATAGTGAATCATGGTTAACAATATGAAAACAATGGTCAACCATAGTCAAACCATAATCACACCATGGTCAAGCATAGTCACACCATGGTGTACCATAGTCAACCCATGGTTAGTCACATTTAAATCATAGAAAACCATAGTCACTCATAGTCATTTTTGGGCATCTATATATAAAGTATTATTAAGTTTCAATAAATTTTTAGTAATAAAATATTATATTTAATAAGGCTTCACATTTCATAAGATTTAATATTTAATTTTAAATAGGATTATTATTATTATTACTAAGGCTTTCAATAAGGTTTAATACTTATATTTAATAAGGTTTATGATGAATTTAATATTAAACTTCCATTAGAATATGATGCATAAAATTAACATCTCATGTGTTAAAAATTCATAAGGCATCTTGAGGAACAAAACTGAATGATATGAAAAAAAAAATTCTACATTGCAATGTGACAAACAAAAAATCAGCATCACATTATGATGAGTTGAAATTAACATCTCAATTTCATGAATAATAAAATGATGTTGAAATGTGACAAACAAATAATAAGGTTACAACCTAAAGACATAGTAAAACATATAAAACCTTTTAGTCAACCTTTATAATAAATGTTTCAATAGTAAACCATGGTCAAACTCAATCAACCATATGTTCATCATAGTCAGCAATAGTCAACCTTTTCATCTATAATTGTCTTCAACCATCTTAGTCAATTATATTTAACTATAGTTATCCATGGTAAACTATAGTCAATCATAGTCGACCATCGTTGAAGATAGTCAAACCATGATCTACCATAGTCAACCCATAGTCAATTACATTCAAACCATAATAGATCATGGACAACCATATTCACTTATTGGCATTTCCAAAAAAAATATTAAATTTCAATAACATTTTAATTAAAATATATATTTGATAATGTTTCTTAATAAAATTTAAATATAATAAGATTTAAGGATTATTCAATATTTAATTTAAAATGAGATAAAAAAAATATTAATAATTTTATTAATATTCTTTATAATACACTATTAATATTGATATTAATATTAAGGATTTTGAATAAGGTTTAATATCCATATTGAATGATTTAAAGTTCCTTTAATAATTAAATTTAGCTTGATAGTGTGACGAAGAAAATTTACGTCTTTAGTTAAGGTTGATTATATTAATATTAATATTGCTACACAGATAAACTATAACAATACTAGAATTAATATCAATATTGCTATGGTTTATTAATAATATTAATATTAAAGTTTATGAATAAATTTTAATATTTATATTTAATGAGGTTTAAGGTTTATTTAATATTTGAGTTTTTCCATGTTTAACTTTTAATATAATTTTTATAATTTTTCTCAACTATGCAATCACATTCAAATGTAGTTAAACAATTTTAATTATTGTTAACCATGGTAAACTATGGTTAATATGGTTATCCATATTCATCTATAATAAAAACATTCACAACCATGGCCAATAATGTTCACCCATAGTCAACCATAGTTGACCATATACATCCATGTGTTAACCATTCACATTGTAATATGAGAAAGAAATATCAATGTCACATTGTATGAAACAAATATCAATGTCATAATTCAATGAACAAAAATTAACATCACAATGTCATAAACAAAAATTGATGTCTAATGTGATGAATAAAATAAATTCATTGTAATGTGAAAAGCAATAATCAAAATTGTAATGTGACAAACAAAAAATAAACATTGTAATGTGATAATTAGAAGTCAAGGCATTGTTGATTGTGGTTGACTAAGGTTTACAATAGTTAGGCATACTCATCCACTTCAATCTTAGTCAACCATAGTCCACATTAAGAAATAAAAGTCAACCATTGTTAACCTTAGTTTGTCATGAGCAAGCATGGTAATTTTCGATAAACGATAATAAACATCTAGTCAACCATATCCAACCATTATCAACCTTAGTCAATCATGACCAACCATGGTAATCTTCAATTACATACAGTGACCATAGTTAACAATGGTTAACAATAGTCAACCATTGTCAGTCATAGTCAGTGTGAATAACCATAGTTAGCTATGGTCTTTGTGGTTTACTATGGTTGACCATAGTCAAATATGGGAGGTTGTAGAGAACTATGGTTTGCATGCTCAACTGTCATCATTCATAGTTGACTATGTTTTCCCTGGTTGACAAGCCATGGTTAACCCTAGTCAACCATCAAATTTGATTAGCTATGGTCAATCATGATCGGCCATGACTAATCATGGTTATCTTTAGTAGACCAACCATGGTTAACCATATTCAACCATAAACTTTGGTTAGCTATGGTCAGCCATAGTCAATCATGATCGACCATGACCAATCACAGTTATCTTTGGTTGACCATAGTCAACATTAGAATACCATGGGAAACCCATTCTCAACATGGAAAACCATTTTCAACTATGGTTAGAATGGTTAAACATTCTCGACCATGGTCACCATGGATGAAAATGATCAACCATGTCGATCCATTATAAACATGGATGACCATAATTTATGATAAAAATATATCGTCAACCATGGTCAAATTGATCAAACCACGTTCACCTAAAGTCAACATCAATAATCATGGTTAACATACCCAACCACAATCAACCATGGTCAAACATCAACAATCATGTTCAACCATAGTTAATGATAATCTACCATAGTCAACTATACTTGGTTGTAAACTACCATGATCATCCATAGCCAATACTCTATTGACCATAATAAGCCTTCCTCAACCATAAGCTAAAAGTATTAACTATAGTCAACGATGAACTACTAATCCTTTCCATACATGTTGATCATCAATTAACAGAACTACATTAGTAAATGTGATTGATATGCAATGATCAACGATATTTTCAACCTTTTATATATCAATCAACTGATAAAAATTAATGAACTTATACCCACCACATTTAGAAATATAATTCTTTTAATCATAACTAATTACATAAACTTCAATTTATGCTGCTGACATAAATAAGATAATATCATTCACTCGTTCTCTTGTAAATTAAGATAAAATCATTCACTCGTTCTCTTGTCGATTAGGTATAATTGACTAGGGGCATGCAGCTCGTTCTCTTGTTAATAGGTATTAGGTATAGTCATTCACACAGATGGTCATTAGTTATATTAAATATCGTTCACACGTGGCCTTGCTTAATATGTATGGTCATTAGTTATATTAAATATCGTTCACACGTGGCCTTGCTTAATATGTATATTTATCGAATTTTTTACCTCCCCATAACTATCTAGCATGATTGAATTTGTTTTTTTTTTAATATTAAATTACATCAAACAATGTCCTCTCTCGAATTATAGTATTTAGCATCAAAATTTTGAAAACAAATTAATTCATTATTGAAATAATATTTTTTATTAAAAAAAAATATAATTTTCAAAATTTGAATATATATATATATATATTTAAATAATAATAATAATAATAATATAATATTAAAACATTTTAAATTAAATACATTATCTTATTTCAACTAATATACTTAAAAAATTATGATGCATACAACTTTGAATGATTTAGTTTAAGAATATGTGTGATTACGTTGAAAGACAATGAAATAAAAATACATATAAATTTATTTTCTAATTGTTATGGAAATTATATATATAATTAATATGGAATGGATAAATAAAGTATATAAGGTTTTTTTATAATTAATATTTAATTATAATTTTATATTTATATATATATTTAATTGTTGTATTTTTTATTTATCTTTTAAAATAAATATTACATTGGATCAAAGGACTCTTACAACATCTTTGGATTCAAAGTCCAGGGTGAACTAAGGGTTTTGTTTTTTCTTTTTTTTTCTATGGACATCAATCTTTTTGTGGAACTATATATCACAATTAAAACTAAAGATGAATACTCATTTCCTTGAAAAAAATTCATGACCGCTAGAGGAGTCTAGATTTGGATGTCTTCTTTGCCATAGGACTAGTTTGATTCATGATTATGCTTTTATCTACAAACTACAGGTGCTCTTGAATATGAAGAACTCCCCTTCCCCTTTGGAAAAATATTTTCTCCCACCGAGGAATATAGTGGTACCATTAGGGGTTTCCCTAGATCTCAATATGTTGTATTGTTCATTGTTGTCTTCTACTACTGGGATATATTGTGCTTTTGATCTCTATAACTCTTGGCATGTGTTGTTTTCTTTGGATCTCACTAGCCACATTTGCTTCTCTTCACCTGTTGTGATTCAAAAGTTCCTTTTGGAAAGGGATATATGCGCTGAAGGTTTCTAGGTCGTTTGCAGGTTTTACACGTGAACCCAATGTTTGCATATTCCAAAGGTTGGGAATACTCATTGCCTCCCCACATGAGGAAAATTTGTTTGGAAAACCTTTGCTAATGTCCACTTCCACACATATGTGCATGACGCTTAAGAACCCATTTGACAATCATTCATTTTCAACCTTGATAAAGCACCTTATCAAGTCTCTAATATCCTCTAGGATCTCTAGCATGGTTCATTGGAGGTGCAAGTTTTGGAGCCTAACCCAAACGGGTACATGAAAGGACTTCATAGTAAGTGTATTAAAACCCTGAAACCATATCTTGATTGAAATACTCGTGGTTCCCAAAAACCAGGGACTCTGGTCTAAACCCCTTTTCTAAACTTCAACGTCTTTATAGAAAACTACAAAGAACCCTTAGAAACGGGATAATAAATTAATATTTTGGGACTAGCTTTGATGAACCCAATCTCACAGAGTTGAAGATGAGGGAAAAAATCCATTGAAATGACATATAATTGCCCAACTTTTGAAATATTCCATCCTTTTCTTATTTATACTTTCATTTCATTCTAGCATAGGAGTGTTTGTCAAATGCTTTACAAGGTAGTTCTAAACCAAGAGCTCTTTGTGTGACTTATGATTGATATCTGTCTTGAGGGCATCTTTAAAATACATGGGCATTGAAGTAGAGGAATTCCCACTGCCTGTGGCACGTCCTTTTACACTTGCAACCATAAATATAGAGAAGTCCTTATTTATCCATAATATCTAAGACTTTTGGCCATCACCAATTGTCTCCCCTCGTGTAAGAACCTCATTTCTCTTGCGATGGTCGCTGCCATATTTTATATCTTGCTTGCATGCCATTCTACTACATCTAATTTACTCACTCATTGGCCATAATGCATAGAGATTTTCCTGACAAAAAATTGACAAATATTGGAAATTTTTTAAGATTACCATTCTTAATTGAATCCCATTTGTTAGTTAGGCCTCGTGGAGAAAATATGTCGATCCCTAAAAACCTCAAATTCTAAGGAATTACATCAAACAATTTTCGTGCTTTAACATATCCCTATTAGAATTGTCTCTTAGACATTTTTTTTCAGAAGAAAAAAATAGGCTGGTGTATATTATCTACCAGCACATATGTCTACTAACCATTTGCAAGTTAAAATCACAAAAAAAATGCATTGTTCATTCCTTCTAGTATCCCTCCCTAAGCAGTGACTTCCATGAGTCCAACAGGTATACAAAAATTAAATTAAAATTTTTCGTAATGAGACATGTCATGTCGCATTCTCAACATTTAAACCCATATTTCTAAAACTAGTGTAGAACCAAATGGCATAAATAGTATGTGAAATGTAGACCCAACAACCTTCCGTTATCCAAACATGGCAAAAAAGTGTACCATATGTTCAGTGAAACAGGACCGTGCCTCTCACCGATGTGCCTCCAACATCATGTAGAAAATAGTGCATCAGTCCATATGTTCCCTACAGCCCCTTTTTGGACTGATGATTTTCTTCCCCATTATTTTCACGATATACATGATGAAAGGTTATGCAGTTGAAAGATCCCCATAGCTCATATATTTTTTCCATCAAGTGAGACCACTGTGGCAAGGAAAATACAATATTGTGCTTCATATGGCCAATAATAAACTTTGAGCCGTCGTATACAGATAGGGTTTCAATGTTTAGCTATTTTACGAACCACAACAATCCCCACAAAGCGAGCAGCTCTGCCCAGGTGTTTTTTCCATGCCCTCCATTCCTGAAAATCTTGTAATGACATTTTGGGTCCATCTTCAGCCAAATACCACACCCAGAAATATTTTTTGTGCCACATAATCAAAGAACCCAATAGGGTGTGTGATAGGATGTGGTCTCATTCGATGAGACAGATCCTGAGGTGGAGGGAAATGAACACACATACTACCCTAGCATTGAATAATTTGTGAGGCCAATTTTATATGATATGTACACCCCCCTAGAAGATCCTCATATTGCGGGTGTTCCACACCATCTAGTGAAACAACAATGGGATGGCACAAAAATGAGACCCCTTATCCACCCACCAATAAATGCATTCGGCCACCAATATGAGTACCCTGTGCTGTAATCATAGAGCATCAAAAGTGTACCTCCATATTTGTCTAGAAAATTTACAATCGTAAAATAAATATGCATTGGCTTCCCCATATTGCATACACATACTGCATATACCATGTCCACAGTGACCACGTTTAATCAAATTCTCCCATGAAATTTTTTTATTCCGCCAAACAAGCCATAGGAAGATACTAATTTTTTATGCGGACATTAGTCTTCCACATTTTATAAAACCAACTCTATTTTTTTTTCCCTGGGATTGTTTTTAAAACCTGTCTATAAGTATCCCCAGTAGATATTGCGTTGTTTAGTAGAATTCCACCCCAGGTTAACTAATCCCCCCTGATCGAGTGATGAAATCCAACAGTTCTCAGACTCCTATAAAAGTCCTAGTCCCTTACACAATCACCCCTTAATTCTAGATATGTTGCCTCCATCCAAAATGGATATCCCTCATACCATTCTTTAATAATCTAACCCACATAAAATATACCACGAGAATGTAAACCAGATATGATACTTTTTGTTATTTTTTCAGCATCAACCATACCGCACATGTCTCCCATACAAATGAGGATTTTCTCCCCAATTCTGAAGAACCAACACAGTCTCTTGTAGTAGAGATTAAAAATTTTCCTGAAGCTTTGCCATATTTGTGATCCCCTCGTGGTACTAGCTATGCCCTATATGTAGCAGTCCTCCACAGTTTGTGCTTTCAAATATTTGTACTTAATAATATCCATCCATGTGTTGGGTATGTTCAACCCCCTCCAGAGATATTTGAGAAGAACAACCTTACCAAATATGTCCACATCCAATAGAAACCATCTCCCATATCCTTCGGCGTTGTAATGATGTCCCAAGAAGTAAGGTGGTATTTCCCTCCATCCCCCCTACCCACCCAGATGAAATTGGCCATAATGGATCTGATCCAAGAAATAATGGCCATTGGAAAGGAGTATTGGTGTGCCCATTACACAGTAAGTTGTTGAAGGATGACCTATGCCAATATAAATCTCCTTCCATTTGTCAACCATCATAATGTCCAAATTTTTAGTTTTTCTGGAATTTATCAATAAGCTAGATCCAGTCGGCCACAAAGTAGCAATTCGGCTTCAAATGGAAACCCACATATCTAAAACCATCTTTTAAAGGAGAGTGGTTGAAATTGAAGGCATCACTTACTTGTTTGATGATAAGATGGTCTCCCACTGAATGAAGTACAATGGACTTACCCCCATTTGCATACATACTAGATGTGCATCGAAAATGCTCAATAATATGTCTAAGACACATCCATTGTGAACCGAGAAACATAACAAAAATTAATATTTCATCAGCAAAAAAACTATGTGTGGCCTCATTGTTGTGCATAATTTTTATGCCCTTGAAATTATCCTCTCGTACAACGGCATTAATTTTGCCAACATCCTTTGCTTGGGAACAATATTTAATAGACTGTACTTGCTCTAAGGCCACCCAAGCTAGAAATTTAACACTTCTTGACATAAAGATCTCCCTTCATCTAAGCATGCTACATCCATCCTCATTGCAAAATATGGCACCTGCTACCAACTAGTGTGTTCTTTCGAAATGGAAATAAATATTTGTGAGTAATAAATGGCCAAAAAATTGAACTGAATGATTGGTACTTAGGAAGGTTTCTATGCATGCACTTTAGAGACATATTGTGTGTGGGCTTGAATAAATTCTAGGTTAAATATGAACCCGCAATCAATACATGAAATTTTGTTTACAGAGAAAATCCAAAAATGGTTCTAGAGCTTAGGATTTTTGAGGTTCTCTCCATAGCCTTCATTGTACAGCCACATAATTTTACTTGAGATTCTTGTTATTTTTAATGCCATGGTACCTTCAATCACACTTTTGTATAAAATAATATGCATATTTATATAAGGAAATTATATAAGTTGTATATAAATATACGATCATTATTCACGATTGTCAGATTTATGTTTTCCAATTTGAAGCCTTAATGTTAAAATTTCTTGTATATGCTAAATAATGTCTTCATTGAAGACATACATCAAAATTGGTACAGAAAATCAATATACAAAAGGGAATTGAAAATGGATATTTTTCACTATCACATTAATGAATAAACACAAGACCAACCGAAATGAAATTTTGACCACAATTTTTAGAAATTTAAATAAGAATTTAAAATTATAATGGGGATATCATTTAAAAAATATGCCATATTCCGTGAAAATTATATAGGTGAAGAACTTAATATAACAAGTTAAAATCATAGTAAATAGACCATAAACATGTATCAATAAAAAAAAAGTTAATCAAGGTCTGTAAAATCATTATGGCATATGTAAATCCTTTTAAATAATACTTTTAATCATATTTATTTCTTAGGTTAGAAGAATTTTGATCTAGGTGGATGTTGGTGGCCACCCTGATATTCCACTTGGGGCCCCACCATTACTTCTTTCAATTTTTTAGATTCCTCAATTGTAGCACAGTTTACTATTTTTATCAGTTTTTTAGGTCCTAAACTTCAGAAGCCGTTCTGAGGCCTGTTATGTAGGAAAATACTCTTTTTGGATAGAGACGATCACTCTAGCCCTAGGATGGGTCTAGTAACAAAGGGAACAATCTAACACCTACTTTTCTAGACTGTAAATGGACATAGATCATATGGAGATGACCTACCTCGACCTAATGTCGCTCCTCACTCATCATTTTCTCTTCTTAGTTAGATCATTGTTGTAACCAGTGCTTAGTTACCTGCATAAGATATAACACAACACAAAATTTGAAAGGACAACATGTATTTTACATAAACAATATATCTAGTTGATCAAGGAATACTAGAAATAATATCATGCATCATGGACAAGAGTGGAAAGTAAGAATTAGTCTCATAATATTAATATAAGAGGTAGAGTTACAGCTTGCACCTTGATGTTGAAGCGCTCCTTCAACAGGTCCTGATAGAGGCATGTCTCCAAAGCACTCGTTTCAACTCGGTATGAAAAGGCCAAAGGTCTCAACTCTCCTTCAATGCCTATAGCAAAAATTCTCTCTCTAACGTTCTTTTATCTTTGTTCTAACTAGCAGAGGTATGGGAGGGTGCTCATTTTATAGTGAAGGGAGAGGGAACATGGATTCACTTAAGGTGGGGAAATGGTTTATCTCCTTCGGTGGTTCCTCTTTTGTAGGAAGAATAAGCCCAAAGGGATAAGTTCATCCCTATATCCATGAAAAAAAAACATCTATCCACCCATGAAGCTTCTAGATCACGAGCCTTCATTTTCATTTTTAAAAACCATCCAGAAGTGGATCGACGATGGTATGATCTCCATTCCAGCACTGTTCAGCGCTGCCCCAGGCTTAAGATGAGGCATCGACGCGAGTGAGATAAATAAGGGCCGCGCCACTCCAAATAAACATGTTTTCAAGGAGCTACTCTAGGAATGATTAACAGAGACTTTGTTCTATAAAGTGTAAGGGATGTAATCATTGTACTAAAAATCGGTCGGGTTAAACCGAAAACTGGTCAAACTAGCTGGTCAAACCCCTGTCCAGTCAAAACCTGTCCAAAAACCCAGTTTCTACCCTTCTTTCATGATTTTTTCCGATCAAATCGTTGCTGACCAGCCAGTTAAGGACGGAACCGACCAGTTTATCCATAAACCTACCAGTTCTGTCCTTAACTGGTCAGTTAGCTACCAAGGCTGCAAAAGGGACCCACACAAGGTATATTTTTTGGTTTAGGGTTGTTTTGGAGGGAAGAGGAGGGTTTTTCGCTCCAAAAACACCCTCTCCAATCCTTTATAAGCAGGGGAAGCCTCTCATTTGTCTCGCACCATCTCATTTGGAGATTTTGTGAGTTTAATTGAGTGCTTGGAGAATGTTGATTTTTCGCTGGAGTAGTGGAACAACATAGAGTTTGAGGCTTTCTGCTTGAGCTAAGTAGTATCCATCATGCCTCCAAAATGAAATGATACTGCATTGGCCCATTGTGATATGATTGATGGCAAAATGATTTGCAAATATTGCCAAAAATCTATTGCAGGAGGGGGTATTTACAGGTTCAAGCAACATTTGGCTGGGATAGGAGGCCATGTAAAGCCATCTGGAGCACCAAATGAAGTAATAGGGCATATTAGGGTAGAATTCATTTAGAATTTTGAGACTCAAGTCACTGAACCAATATAGAAGTTTGTGACTAGAGTAGTTGCAAAGTCTTTGTTGTGTAACCAGCTCCAAAAATGGAAGAAAAGAGATATCAACGCCTTAGAAATAAGCCACTTCGAGGGGGCAACCTCCAATACATTACATAAATGAAAAACTCTTGGATGATACAATTTACAAAACCTCCTTTCTATATATAGGAGTCCATGGGGCCATAATGTAATCCTAGTGGGGCCACAATGTAATCCTAGCCGACCTAACAATAATAATCTAAGGGCACAATAATAACAATATGGGGGTTAAAAGGGTACAATAATAACAATAAGGGGGTTACACTAACAATAATAAGGGACTATACTAGTAATATAGGGACTTAACATGCCCCTCTCCTTCAAACAAGTGTTGTCCTCAATGCTTGATTATTTCTCGATGCTTCTATATAAAATTATCATCCTCCCATGTGGAATATTCTACAGGAAAGTTCTTCCACTTGCTGAGATAATCTGAAATTGATCGTACTTTTCGAGTTCTTATTTCTGTGACTGCTTCAGAAATTCTTTCGATGTGATGTTGACATTCATGTTGTTTCATTAGATTCTGCACCAAAGTTAGATTATCCTTTGAGAGTTGGAGAACTTGTTGTTGATGCTCAATGTCATCTTCCACTAATTTATCATCCATATTAGCTATTATTTGATCCTTCAAACCATCCAACATAGCCCTCATTTCTTCTTTTAAACCATCTATGTCATATTCGGTTGCTCTTCGTAAGATCAAAATTTGTTGCACTTAGTACCATAATTTTGATATCTCATACTGCAATTATTCCTCTTCATGCATCATAATATAGATTTCTGAGGGCTTAATGGGTGTTGAATTATTTTTAGGAGGCATTTCAGAATATAATACTGAAACATATGCTCAATAGGCCCTTGCAATCACTTCAAACTGATTTTTCAAACAAGACTTATGCAATTCGGAAAACAGAATACACACCTTTTTCTTGCTTTTGAGGAGCTCGATATTGAAATTGGATTATGTATGTGATTGCAGCACTTCAATATTTTAATTTCAGTATCAACGTAGCCCTCCAAATTATCTTTTGAATGCCATAGGTCTGACCTGATTTGGATTCTCCAAGACAAAGTTATGTCCAATATCCCACAATGACCTAATTCTGGACTGGTTCAGTAGAGCTAACTTGTACGACTTGCCACGTGTCATTGTTTCATCCTTTGTCTCTGAAATTGATAGCCAAGAGACTAAAGTCCGTGTACTTGTGACCACCTTTTACGGCACTCAAATCCGATTCCCAGAGAGAGAGATATTGAAATTTTCCCACGATCACCTCTTTGAGATGAAATGCAGGAGCCTGAAAAAGCACTACCTTCCACAGATCATATCTCAAAAAATGTTGCGAACCAAGCTCTGAAATTTTTTGAAAAATTTCCTCAGGATTTCACCTTCGCACCATACGAATTTCAGATTCTTAACCTTCATAGAAAAAAAATTATAGCGCAAATTCCACGATGACCTGTTTAGGATCCGGAAAAAAGATCTAACTTCCACAGATGATATCTCTGTTAATATTGCGAACCAAGCTCTGAAATTTTTATACAATATTCCTTAGTATTTCAGCTTCGCACCCTAAAAATTTCAGCTTCTGAAACTTCTTAGAAACAAAGTTATAACGAAAATTCCACGATGACCTGTTTGGAGCAGCAAAACCCTAGAATCCAAAGCTCTGATACCAAATGTTGTGTAACCAGCTCCAAAAATGGAAGAAAAGAGATATCAACGCCTTAGAAATAAGCCACTTCGAGGGGGCAACCTCCAATACATTACATAAATGAACAATTCTTGGATGATACAATTTACAAAACCTCCTTTCTATATATAGGAGTCCATGGGGCCATAATGCAATCCTAGTGGGGCCACAATGTAATCCTAGCCGACCTAACAATAATAATCTAAGGGCACAATAATAAAAATATGGGGGTTACAAGGGTACAATAATAACAATAAGGGGGTTACACTAACAATAATAAGGGACTATACTAGTAATATAGGGACTTAACAGTTTTCCAGTCGAGAGTTGGGAGATTCAAGTTCAACCAACTGAGTTTGAACTTTGATCATGATTAGAAGTTGCAAGTGATAATGTTGATCATTAGTTAGAATATAGTAATATGATATATGTATATTTCTATTATATTGTACTATGTAGGCCAATGGCCTCAATGCTCATAGCTTGTAGCATTGATTTTGGACTTTATGGGTCATTTCGAGCCTGATCATTTCTTATGTATTTTTTCGATGATATGTATTACACTCTGTTCCATTTGTTATATTCACCTTTACATGGTATATAAATGAGAAGAATTTTAATATTTTGTCTCTATTGGCTTGGAATCATGGTTGCAAATTTTAAAAGTAGTTTTTTTTTTATTAAAAAATAATTATTTAATGTATTTTTTTAAAAACCGGTTCGTTTAGACCTGACCAGTACCTGTTGGACCAGTTCCAATCCAGTTATCGATTCAATATGTCCATCGGTCTGGTCACTGGTTCTGATTTTTAATACTATGGATGTAATGGCATATTTTCAAGATGGAAAAGAGACACAGGGATCACTTTTAAGGTCCTTCAGGATTCGGGAACAAGGAGTATAGGGACAGTGACAAAATGTTGTGTAACAAGGCCCTAAACGAGGTATTCTATTTCGGTTTCAAAGAAAAAAAAAAACATCGTTTAGGGCTTCAAAATGGCTCTAGAAGTTCAAGACCCTAAAAACTACCTAAAATAGTAAATTGTGCTACAATTAAGGAAACTGAAAAAGGCAATGGTGGGGCCCCAAGTGGAATATGAGGGTGGCCACCAATATCCACCTGGATCAAAGTGAAACCTTATTGTTGCATCCAAGTAAGTAATACCACATGTATTCCATATTCACAAGTATAAAATAAATATTAGATATACATCACAAAAACATAAACACATTTGAAATATAAATTTCTAACATAGTATAACAAAAATAAATGTGACATGTTTATAAAATCATTAAAAAAATGTAATTTCATAACTCGTACATAAAATAAAGTCTTCATTTTATTACATTATGAAAAAAATCATAAGCTCATTGGTACTATCATCTTATACGTGATGAACTACTAGCCATACACACAAAATAATACGTCTACTGTATTAATTTTTAAACTTGTTCTCTATAGGTTTTTATCAAATTTTTTTTTTCTTTTTTAATATGCTTGTATCTTTAAATTTTGTTTAAAAAGCCCCTACTCACATGGGACTTTATAAAATGATCTCTCATCCAGATTTAAGAATATTTTGATACATTATAGATTTTTCATGCAGAGTATTTTTCTATTTAGATGAATCATATCAATAAATTCATCTAGCTCTTTTTTACAATGTGTTATATATGTATGTGTTTAAGATTCTATATTTAATTTGTATGATTTAACTTGTTTCAATTCTATTATATGCGTTTCTAGAATCCCATAGCTGAATTTCATATCTTAATATCAATATGTTCAGTATTTTAATTGGATTTCCTAGACACCCTTATTTTCTCAATCTATGGTTCTTTGGAATGGACAATTTTAATTGTCAGAATGAGGATTTATAGTATTTTACAACAATGGGGAAGTCAATATCACAAGGAAATATACATGATTTTTTAATGTTCTATTTATTATTGTTAAATTATTTATTTCAATTTATAACTTAAATTAATACTAAGTTAATGCTTTCTTCTTTTCTTTATAAATATTAGGGTTTCTTCTACATAAATATCTATTCTTAGCTTCCTGAGAGGGGGCCCTTACCCTTACTTAGATAGATTATTTTGGGATTTGACAATGTGTCCATATCTACTGATATTCCCCATCAATATCCTCATCTTCGACATCCCTTCATAAAGTATCTGGCTAAAATAGGGTTCTGCTTTTGTAGTGAACCCTCCAGAAGAGGCAACAAGGCAGGCTAGAAATTCAAAGCAATCCATGCCAAAAGTAGGGAAAGATCCAAAATATGAAGCTTAATCAAGTAAGATCAGAGAATATATCAAATATATAAAGGATCACACTTTGAAATACAAATTTATTAGATTGTGGATTTTTGAAAATGATTTGATTTGGTAGATCTGAAAAAAATGGAACCCATAGTGTGAAATATAATTGGAGTTAGGGGCCAAGTGGTTTTTTTTGTCATTTTCTCATCCTGTTGAACCCTTAGTTAAACTGAGAGGGGGGGTGAATCAATTTAAAGCAGTCATGGTCTTGTAAAACTTTCTTTTACACTTATTTACATCTTCATTTCATGATCAACTTAATATACAATGGAACAACAATCTTAATAAGTGAGCAGCAGGTATTAAGCAGATTAAATACAAAATATCAACATATAATCATCATGCACATAGACAACAGCTATATGTCGAAACCCATAAGGGAGAAAACCACATCTTATTATTGTTGTGATGCAAAGGCAAGCTCCAACTCCCTCTCACCATTGATTTTTTGTAGGCTCCAACCTATAGGAGGCTACTACCTCAATTCTGCAAGCTACAACTTGCAAGGAAGCTCCAACTCCCATCTATTTTCTGCAGGCTACAACCTACAGGAGGCTCCTACCTCAGCCAGCTACAACTGGACATCTATCGAGCTATGAATTGATATGGAAGCACCAACTTCCTCAATGTACAATAAAATCATATGCTGATTTACGTGGATATCAGCTCTGTTTTCCTCCTTCTTTACTGATGTACTTCTAGACTTCAAATTTGATTTATATCATCTCTGGATCTTCACAGCTCCTCTCTCTGCTCCTTCTGCTTCTTACACTCTCTGACCTCTTTCTCCATTCTCTCTCTCTCTCTCCTTATGCATATGCTAGTAACATTATTTATAAAGATCACCTCATAACTGTTTGCATTCCACAGGGAATTTGAAATGAACAGGTATGACTCTTTGCCTTCCTCCTTCTCATTTTCTTGTCCAACACATTCAGAGACTTGCCTTTACATCACATACAATAAAAATAATTAAATCATTTACATTTATAGATACAATAACACATTTCACTCAGCCCATTCAGCTCTTGGTTTTCCGTACATTTGTCTTTTCTGCTACTGTCACTGTCTTTTTAGTTTCTGCTGTTATAGTCTAGCTCTGCTACATAACTGCCCATTTGTCTAACTTGACCCATTCTATTGCATTTCTAACGGTGTCATCATATCTCCTTTTGCCCGACCATGCCTCTTTTTCTCGTGCCCACAACGTTCAACCTTTATCACCCTTCTAAACATCTGGTTCTGCCTTTTTCTCTGTGTCGGGTCCTTACCTGAGCCTTTCTACCCACGTTCATACTTTCCTTATTGTTTTACATTATAATCCTCCTTTTGCTCTCCAAAATGGTTTACAAAGGAAAATGCATGTACTTCCGAACTTGAAATGCTTTAGGCTTCATCTTTGATCTTTATCGCGTCCACTCTCTTTATCGCACTTCGCATCACAACTTCTATAACTTGCAAATTCTTATCACATAAGCATCGCCGATTGTGATATGTGATATGCGACGGGTCCCACTTGACTTTATCGCTACTTCGCATCACAACTAACATGAATTCTAAGGTTGTGTGATATCTCTCCTGCTCTTATTGCGATATGCGACGCATTGCATCGCATGCCTCACATCGCATCGCCTCGCCACTTCGCGGTATGTGATGGAATTTGCATCTTCGATGTGCGATATAGGATTGTGCGGCCATGTGCCCCTTCGCATCGCCACATTGCATTGCAACTTTGCATCCATCTAGCGGCTATTGCATTCACTTGCGATGTACGATATGAGATCGGGTCCCACTTGATTCTAATATAATCTCTGCCATCTATCTCCTTTAATCTTATCTGTTTATTGCACTGGTCCACCACTGTTCTTTTGGACTTTAGGAAAGCGGGTCCCAGTTCTCAGCACTGCGGAGGCACTCCTTGTTACAAAATCATCATCGAGCTTGTGCTACTGCAGTGAATGACAACCGTCGATCTGTGGTCAAAGCCCGATGGTCGGGTCAACTCCGGAGGCACCCGCTTGGGTTAATCATCAAACTGTTTGTGCCCCTGCGGTACCGTTGATCCTAGATCAACGTTAACTGCGCTCATATGATGTGCAGGAGGTTTGACCTTTGTTTTTTCCTTCGCTAGTCCACACCTTTTATCATTCCACTCTATAATCATATAACCTTTAATATATAAAACATTTGTAAAGGTTTATCTTTCTGTTGGTCTTGCACATATACCAATGACGCATCTCCGATTAAAAGACTACCATTGATCTTGTTCACAATCCGACGGTCTTCATCATATTGCAAATATCAAAGTTTATTACCCAACTTAACATGAGTCATAAATACAATATAACTTGCCCTTCCATACTTTGGTTTAAACGAATTTATGAGATTACTTTGGTTGAAACACAAAGCACCAAAATAATATTATATTCGGGTCCCACAGCATATCCAACTTACCCTTTCGCTTTTCATCAAATCCAACAGTTGATAATTCATTGCACTGCACAACTGATTTATGCGTATATCCAATGGATATCGCATTCCAAGATGCATAACATTTAGCATGCCTTTTTAACACCATCGGGTCCACACCTTTTTCAACCCCTGCACAAATTCGGGTGCGAACACCTTCGGATCTCAATTGTTGATGTTCGAACAGCTATCATGTTCAATTAACCCCGACGACTTATCGCTCAAAATTCACGCGAAACAGGCAGTTTTGTGCCCGTGACGTGTCACTGTCTTATTTGATCGCGTTCAATTTCAATAAAACCACTTACCATTCGAAGGTTGCGTGAAAACCAGCTGTTTTTTTCCGCAACCGCCCTCACTATTCACTGTGATGCTACTCATGGTTCCCCTGCGCTGTTGACTCCTAATTCCACATCTAATTTCTTTCATTACACCTCCTCTATATACTTATTCAAACAAACCATTTCACTGCACTATGACTTCTCCTTTACTCCATCGTTCTACTTTCACAATATCAACTAGTCTTCAAACCCTCTCTGGCATTCATTCCACGCATGGTTTAACCTCTATATTCAATTTTTCTGGTTCTTATCCATCGTTTTCCATTAGAGTAAAAGCCCCAAATGGGCAGCCGCAAGTCACTCATACATTAAACCCTGTGTGACATCTCTATAACAATTCCATCTAAATTTGATCTGCTCCCTTGTCTTGGTGCTGCTCCTTTGTGCTCCTTTGCCATCAATGACAATATTTCCAATAGTCTCCCCCTTTGGCATTGATGGCAATACTCCAATGCTTCCTCCAGGACTTCCTCTGCTTCCTTTTTAGAAGACCTTTTCTTCTTTTGCTTACTTTTCCTCACCGTTTGACATCAATGGCAAAGGGTTGAACTTTTCCCAATGTGGGTACTATCTTTTCATAATACTCTGATCTTGAGGACCTGTTCCATGCACTGCTCTAGCTATTTTGTCATAATTTTTATTGACTGCTCTCCCCCTAGAATGATGCTTTCTTATCTGATATTGTCTATCACTTGACTTCTGTTCTGATCCCGTTTCTTGTATGCATCCTTTTTTTTTCTTTTTATCATTATGTTAGAGAGTCACATCTGCAGATACTACCCCTAGTTTGTCTCTTAGATATTAAAATGGTTCTCTAGCAAGAGGTTTTGTGAATATGTCTGTTGTTCGTTCCTTGGTTGGTACATATTCCAACTTTACTAATTTATGTGCTACTTGTTCTCTGAGGAAGTGGTACTTTATTGGGATGTGCTTTGTTTTTTAATGAAGTACATGATTTTTTGTTATACTTATTGCACTTGTATTGTCACATTTGATAGAAATGGGTTCATCAATGCTTACCTTCATGTCTTGGAGAGTTTGTTTCATCCACATTACTTGTATGCAACATGTTGCTGCTACTATGTATTCTGCTTCTGCTGTAGATAGAGAGATATAAGTTTTCTTCTTGCTTAGCCATGCCACTAGACTTTTTTCCAAATAAAATGTACCTCCACTTGTGTTTTTCCTTTCATCCACATAGCTGGCCCAATTTACATCTATGTATGCTGTCAATGTGAAGCTTTTTCCTTTTGGATACCATAGGCCATAATGTGAAGTTCCTTGAAGATATCTAAATATTCTCTTGATTGCAAGTAAATGATTTTGTTTTGGTGTTGCTTGATATCTTGCCACAAGTCCTACTGCCAACATAATGTTTGGTCTAGAAGTAGTTAGGTATTGCAGACTTCTTGTCATGGATCTATAAAGTTTTTGATCTACATCTGTTGATCCATCATTAGCACATAGTTTGCATCTAGTGATCATGGGAGTTGACACAGGTTTGTAGTCTTCCATTTGAAACCTTTTCAACATTTCTCTTAAGTATTTTTCTTGCGAAATGAATATTCCTGTGTTCTTTTGTTGAATTTGAAGTCCTAAATAGAAAGTGAGCTCTCCAATCATTGACATCTGAAACTCTGATTTCATTTCTTCAGCAAATCCTTTTGCTAACTCATCTTTGTTTCTTCTAAACATGATGTCATCTACATACACTACTACAATTAAGAATTTATTTTCATTAGCCTTTATGTACAAATTGTTGTCTACTCCTCCTTTCTTGAATCCTTGTTTTTGTAAGTATTTTTCCAGCCTTGAATACCATGCACGAGGAGCTTGTTTCAGACCATATAAGGCTTTCGTTAATCTGCACCCATAGTCATGTTTATCTGTTAATGAGAATCCTTCAGGTTGTACGAGCCACATGGGCGGGCTAGAATGACGAGGACATGGTTCGTGTCCTATTGGTTCAAGTAAATTAAATCGAAAGCGCGGTCAAAGCCATCTCTGTGGAAGTCAACTATATGGAGAATATGGAGTTCTATGTCGGCTGGACTCTGTTTCGTGGCATATAAACATCCATACGGCCGTTTCTAAGCTTGTGGAGGTTAATTGACATCTGTGCAAAGTTCTGGAGTTGAATTCAAGCATCCACCTTCCATAGATCCGTTTTCCAACATGGCCATACTCCTATATCCATGGCCTTAGTGGTCTACGTGCTGGCTGCTATCATAAACTTCAGGAGACAGTTACAGTTTATTGCTTTATATAGAGCGTTTGCATACGCACGTAGAGTTAGTTGTTGAGTTGTTAGTTGATAGTTGATGTGCGTACTCTGTTATGTTAGCTTTGTAGTGATTACGCTGCCTTGAGCCGTAATAATACCAGTCTGTAATGAACTGCTTTTTAATGTGAGAAAACTCTGTTTTACAACTTAATTTGTGTTTGAGGATCGTACCAAAGCTGTGTAGAGGGCCCCTGCTCAGCCGAGGTTCTGTGTATTAATGTATATATATTTCATTTCATTTCTTTAAAAAGTCATTGTATCATAATCCATTACATGTTCATATTTCATAGTTGTTTCAATTCTGTTCATACATTTCTATAATTTCCATTGCATTCTTGTCTTTCATGTTTTTATGATTGTTAAATCACTGATCAGTTTTCTTGTGCAGGTTTTAGGTAGACAGCCCGGGCATTTTCATAGTATTTTGGCTAATGATATGAGACTAACATTATTCTGCTTCTAGTTTCCTTTTCATAGCATTTGTTTAACTTCAGTCTTGCTTTGTACATTTCAGTTTTGTTTATCTGATTCAGTAGTTAAATTTAAATATATTAAGCGGCTCATAGTGTCTTCAGTTGCCTCCGAAAGCCACAGCTGGACTGATGGTGAGGGACTGCATGATGAAATGTGTAGTTTAGTATTAGTTTCTTTTCTGCAAAATAGATATATTAAGCTGCTCATAGCGTCTTCAGTTACCTCCGAAAGCCACAGCTGGACTGATGGTGAGGGGCTGCATTATGAAATGTGTAGTTTAGTATTAGTTTCTTTTCTGCAAACTTAGATATATTAAATCATGTATGACATCTTCAGTTGCCTCCGAAAGCCACAGCTGGACTGATGGCGAGTGATTGAATCATGTGTGTATGGTTTAGTATTAGTTTACTTTCTGCAAATTAAATAATCAGTTACACAAGTTGTTTATGATTACTTCCGCAAGTCATAGCTGGTCTAATGATGAAGGGTCGGAAAATGAATTGATGTAATCTGATTTAGATTTATTTCATTGCAATTTTGAATTTCCATAAGCGTAGTTTCTTTTGTGTTCAGTTGGCAGCAAGAATAGTTTAGTTTTCATGTTCACTAGTTTCCTGTTTTGATTCATTAGATTAGCAGCACCTTTTCATTTCAGCAGTACACTTTTACATTCTTTTAAGTTTTGTCATTGTAATTTCAATTTGCTTTTAAAGTTTCAAGATTGGTAAATCATTATAGGGGATATCACTTCCTTGAACAAATATAACCAAGCTTGTTTTTCACTTTAGAATTTCCATTTCACCTTAGAAAGACCAAAAACGACAAAAAGTTAAGAAAGAGGTTATCTTGCACATATAGTGCGCCGCACTTCATCAGCTTACGATTCCCGGATTGACAATTAAATGCGGCAATTTAGGACACACTAAATTGACCAAACATTTTGGCGCCGTTGCCGGGGAAGTGTAACTAGGTAGCCAATTTCTTAAAAAAAAAAAACATAAAATCATAAAAGAAGGGAAACTTGATAACTTCTTGAAGTATGCTCTCCTCTTGCACCTAGTGTGATCTGGAGGAACAGAAAAGAGAGTTATTGGTTTAGTAATTTCTTAAGTATGCTCTCTTCTTGCACCTAGTGTGATCTGGAAGATCAGAAAGAGAATTATTAGCCCAACTTTTTAAAAAATAAAAAAAATGACATGCATAGAGCAAGAGATTCTAGGGAAGGTTTATAGCTAAAGCCAAGAGTTCGATTTTCATAACTCCATCTTCTTCAAGGCATAGACCAGATTCACCACCATCTACCCCTAGCCTTAAGATTTTTGGAAGTCAAGAAACAGCTGAATTAGAGGATTCTCCTATACCACCTACTAAAACCCACTTAGAAAACAAAGAGACTTTCTCTCATCCTTCCTTGGTAGAAGAACTAGAGGACTATAAGGACTCTAAAGAAACTATCATGGCAGAGGAAGTAATAAATAGAGGTGGATGTAGAAGAGGAGGAGATAATGAAGATAACAATGGTGAAGGAAATAACGGTAGAAATAGGGACAATTTGCTTGGATTCCCTATAGTTGATGAGGAAACTCATGCAACAATGAAAAATATCTCACCATCTGTTCTCCCTAACTTTTATGGATTACGAAGTGAGGATCCTGAAACGTTTCTGTTTGAGTTTGAAGTAGTGTGCCGAACTTATGACTATATGGAAGATTCTCAAAAACTCAAACTATTTCCTTCAACATTGAAGGGATCTGCTTTGAAATGGTTCATGGGATTAGCCACTCAATCTATGAGGACTTGGAATGATATGAAACAAACATTTTTGGATAGATACTTGGACTATTGTATGCCCACCAATCATAAGGATGAGGTATTCAAAATGATGCAAAAAGAAGATGAAAATTTGGAAGACTTAATTGAAAGATTTCAATACAACTTGAAAAGAGCAAAGATGAGAAACTTAGATAACGAAACCTTGAAAGCCCTCCTATTAAAAGCCATTAGAGATGAATGGATAGACATTTTAAACATGATGGGAAAAGGAGACATCTCTCAACTTCCATTTCATGATATAACAGAACTATGTATCCATCTCTCAAGGGGAAAATCAAAAACTGGAAAAGGACCTAGGGATTCTTCTCTTATTAGGGCTAACAAATCTGCAACTGGATCAGTAAGTAGGGCAGAGATTGGTAATATGCTTGATGAGTTTAAAACTGATATCTTAGGGAGTCTTAGTGAACAACTAGACACCCTTAAAATCCAAAACAAGCAGAAAGCAGAAACAGATGCTTTAGCCATCTTTTGTTCGAAATGTAGAAAGAAACATGCTTTAAGGGAATGTCCCTTGGATGCAAAAGTTGTAGAAACATGTATGATTTGCTCAGAAAATCATGAAATCAAGGATTGTCCTTCAATCCCTGGACTCAAAGCTGTTTTTCAAGAAGATCCAAATTCAATAGAATCTCTCTGTTTTGTCGCAAGGAGACCTTGGCGGGGACAACAATCTCAAGGGTTTAATAACCCTATGAATCTTCAAACCCCACCAAATTGGACTCCTTGGCAACAACCTTGGCCCCAACATCAAAATTCATATCAGCCATGGGTACAAGGGATGCAAAATCCTTATGGGAGATTTGCTCAATTTTATCAATATCCCCCATCTTTTCAAAATCAACAAACTCCACAACTTCCAAACCCAAATCCACAACTTTCATTGCCATTTCCACAACAACAACTTTCTCAACAAAATACCAATCCTCAACTCATGCTCCCATACCAACAGAAGACAAATCAACTTCCAGCTCAGCCATTTCCAAATCCTAACAATAAGAATCCTCAGAATACTTACATGGTAGAAGGACAACAATTTCCTACCTATATGATTGTTCCTCTCAACGATGTACAACTCAGATCTGGTAGAGTTTTAGAAAAACCTTCTATAGACATTCAAGAGCAAGATACCTCTGAGGAGGACTCTCTTCAAGTCAATAAGGGTTCCGAGGAAGAATCTCTTCAAAATTCAAAAATTCAAAAAGAAAAAGAAAAGCTAACATCCACAACTCCTATAGTTGAGCAACCTGTATCTTCATCTACACCTCCTTTTCAGGAAAGACTACAAATTGATAAGGGGGTGGAAAAACAAATCTTGTTGCCTAACTATGACTTTCTAGATGAATTGAAGAATGTTTGTATCAAGATTCCATTGCTACAAGCCATTCGAGAAATTCCTATTCTAGCAAAAACCATAAAGGAGTTGAGTTTCAAAAGACCAGGAAGAAAGCTAAAGGACACAAGAAGAATCCACCTGGTAGGAAAGATTGCAGACATTATGATGGGAAAAATTGCCATGCAGAAGTATGTAGATCCTGGGAGTCCAATTGTCAAGACACATATAAATGGGATAGAAATTCCAAACACATTGATTGACTTAGGGGCTGCTATCAACATTATGAGTAGACAGACTATGGAACAGTTAAAACTTCCTAACCTTCTTTTTACACCTACTTTATTGCAACTTGCAGATCGATCGGTTATTAAACCAGATGGTGTATTAGAAGATATTTCGGTCTCCTTAGATTCTTGGGAATATCCAGTAGAATTTATGATTTTGACTCCCAAAAGTAATCTAGGAGGACATCCAATTATCTTAGGAAGACCTTGGCTGGCCACAGCTGATGCTTTTATTAGTTGTAGATCTGGAGACATGTACATTTCTAATGGTAATTCGACAAATAAATTCAATTTGTATCCTCCTGCAAGAGCAATTACAGAAATAGGAGACAATGAATGGGTCGATGATGAGAACACTATACAACCTGTCTTTACCATTTCTAAAATTAGTGAGGATAGTCAAATTCTGAACACATTAGAAAATTTTGAGATAACTTCAGAATATGACCCCACACAATTTCAGTTGGAATCTGACATAGAATATTTATCATCAAGAAAAATGTCTCTCTACTCTATGGAAGAGTTTGGTAATTCTGCTTTTGATATTTTTCCAGAAAAGACATTGAATATTAATAAACATCTGGAGAAGTCACAACAAGAAGAACTAACCAGAATCTTGCAAAAACATTCTACTGCATTTGCATGGGAGTATACTGACATGAAGGGTATTGATCCTAAGACTTGCATCCATCATATCTATATTGAGGAAAACAGTAGACCAATCAGACAACCTCAAATAAGGATGAATCCAAATCTTAGGGAGATAGTGAAGGAAGAGCTCCAAAAACTTCTCAATGTAAACTTCATTTATCCAATTTCAGATAGCCGATGGGTTTCTCCTTTGGTTATAGTACCTAAAAAGAATGGTAAATGGAGAGTATGCATTGATTACAGGGAATTGAACAAAGCAAATTTGAAGGATCACTTTCCTTTGCCTTTTATTGATCGGGTATTAGATACATTAGTAGGTAAAAAGTACTTTTCATTTTTGGATGGTTTTAGTGGCTATAATCAAATTCAGGTAGCACCTGAAGATCAAGATAAGACCACATTTACTTGTCCATAGGGAACTTTTGCCTACCGAGTGCTTCCTTTTGGGTTATGTAATGCACCAGCAACATTCCAAAGAGCAGTACTAGGAATTTTTTCTGATCTAATTCATGATTGTGTAGAGGTTTATATGGATGATTTTACGGTTTATGGTAATTCATTTGAAGAGGCATTAGAAAATTTGGAAAAAGTTCTTATAAGATGTAAAGAAACAAACCTTTCATTAAGCCATGAAAAATGCTTTATGATGTTTATTGAAGGGATTGTTTTAGGACATCATATTTCGGGAGATGGGATTAAGGTTGATAGATCAAAAGTTGAAGTCATCTCCAAGTTGCCTATTCCAAATTGTCAAAGAGATGTTAGAAGTTTTCTAGGATTTACCGGTTACTATAGAAGATTTATAGAAAACTTCACTAAAATAGCATCTCCACTCTTCAAGTTGCTTACAAAAGACTGTGAATTTAAATGGGATCCTGATTGTCAATCGGCTTTTGAAACTTTGAAAACAAGAATATCTGAAGCACCTATCTTGAGAGGACCAAATTGGAAACTTCCTTTCCATATTTCTACAGATGCTTCAGATACAGCTCTTGGAGCTGTGTTGGGTCAAAAAGATTTAATTTCTTATGCCATTTATTACACCAGTAAAAATTTGACTCCCACAGAGTTGAACTATACTGTGACTGAAAAAGAGTTCTTAGCTGTTGTTCATGCAATTAATAAGTTTAGACATTACATAACGGGCTATGAAACTTTTATTCATACTGACCATTCTGCAATTAGATATTTAATGAACAAACCTGTTACTAATGGCAGAGTGACAAGATGGCTTTTACTTTTGCAAGAATTCAATATTACTGTGTTGGATAGACCAGGAAAACAGAATACAGTAGCTGATTTCTTGTCTAGGATTGAGAATACTAAAGAAGATTCTCCTGTAGAAGATAAGTTTCCTGATGAATATTTGTTTGCAGTAACTATTAAGACCCCTTGGTATGCAGATATTGCTAACTATTTGGTTACAGGGAAACTACCTTCACATTTATTTCCAAGAGAAAAACGAAAAATTATTCAGGAGAGTTCAAGATATTCATGGATTTCTAACGAATTGTTTAAAACGGGGCCAGATCTTGTGATCAGAAGATGTGTCAGGGAAGATGAAATGCCTGATATTCTTAAGGCATGTCATGATGAACCATGCGGCGGACACTTTGCGGACAAAAGGACGGCCTATAAAATCCTTTCCTTGGGATATTATTGGCCTTCTCTCTTCAAAGATGCAAAACAATATGTCAAAAGGTGTGATAGTTGCCAAAGAGTAGGGAAACCTACCCTTTCAAATGAAATGCCACTGCAAACACAGGTACTCATTGAACCCTTTGAAAAATGGGCATTAGATTTCATTGGACCAATTAATCCACCATCGAAGCAAAAGAAGTATATATTGGTTTGCACTGATTATGTTACTAAATGGGTAGAAGCTAAAGCATTAGTATCTGCTGCTGAAAATTCAGTTGTTCATTTTCTTTATGAGGATATTTTTACTCGCTTTGGTGTTCCAAGAGAAATTGTGACAGATCAGGGGAGCCAATTCACATCCAATTTGGTGGAGAAGTTGATGGAAGAATACAAAATCAAACACAGAAGATCTACTCCTTACCATCCACAAGCAAATGGTCAAGTGGAGTCCACAAACAAAGTTCTTGAAAGTATCATCACCAAAACTGTTCATCTACATAGAAGAGATTGGGCAGAAAGGCTTCCAGAAGCCTTGTGGGCCTACAGAAATACATGGAGGAATACAACGGGACATTCTCCCTATGAACTTGTTTATGGGAAAGAAGTCTTGTTCCCCATTGAGTTCCAAGTCAAGACCTTCAAGATAGCAGTTCAATTGGGAATGGACTTATCAGAAGCCCAAAAGCATAGAATGGAGCAGTTGAATGAGCTAGATGAGATCAGACAAGAAGCAATTCTAAGAACTGATCTAGTTCAATATCAAAGAACTAAATGGCATGAAAAATATATCAAAGAGAAGAGGTTTCAAGAAGGATATTGGGCATTGTTATTTGACTCCAAGTTTAAAGATTTTCAAGGGAAATTTCAGACTCATTGGCTTGGGCCATATGAGATTGACAAGATCTTTAGCAATGGAGCTATAAGAATCAAGACCATTGATGAGTTTCAAACTCCTCTTATAGTGAATGGCCATAGATTGAAAGTTTATCATAAGCCACTCTCTAAAGAGGATTTTGTCAAGTTGTTTCAAGAAAGTTCTGCAATCAGGCTGGTACAGAAGAATTCTTCTTCTCCACCAGCCTAGCTTTTGTTTTTCAAGTTAAAAAAAAAAAAAAAGAAAAAAAAAAATGGTATAAACCTGAAAACCAATCATTGATTGGCAGTCTTATACAGAAAATATGGGGTGAAAATCAGGGACACCTGACACTCTATATTTTCCAAAAAAAATCTGTCTTTCATTTCATTTCATCTCACCACTCACTCCATTTCATTCCACTTCATTTCATTTCATTTCACTTCATTCCACTTCATTCCATCCATTCCATCAATAAAAATATTTTTATGACCATTTCCACCTGGTCATTTGTCACTTGTTCATTTCTATTTCAGCCAAGTAATAGCTGTGTCTGTTTCCGCAGCTGACTCCAGTTTCCGCAGCCAGGAGCAGATTCCGCAGCTACTACTACTCTGTTTTCAAAAAGAATGTATAGTTAGTTGTTATTTTCATAAATTATGAAATAAAATGCAGGAGAGAGGATCAATGGAACATTCAAGACACTAATGAAGATCAATCAGTTGAAGACCAAGGGCAAAAGCAAGGATTCCAAGGTATGAATAAAGTTTATTTCAAATAGTATCGAAAAACACATTTTTATATAATTTTAAACTATGAGCTCTACCCATAACGCGCAATGATTATATTGACAGTCCCGTAACCTTCCACGATCTCTATGTTATCCTCTTGCATTTATTCCCAAACGGTTTCATCATTGAAATTCCGACTCTCACTCATGTTCAAATATCCCACCGTAGATAATGATACGTATTTGAGTTGACAAAGGACTCTTACCAGCCGCATAACTTCATAATCATTGATTGAAACGTGTTTATATTTATTACACAGCCACCAAAATTCAAAATGCGGCCGAATGCATTATACTTTGTTAACCTCTTTGTCGTGTCTCTGTCGTGTTTACAAAACCCCACTCTACTCATTCTCACTCCCTGTTTCACTCCATTCCGTTCCTTTTGCTCACTCTCATTTCCGTATATCCACCCACAGTCTTATTCCATTCTGTTTATGGTGCTCATTTCCGTTTTGTGATAACATCCCCACAGTATTGTGCTAGATTCTGTGTATTTCATCGTTCCATTTCACTTAAACCCTCACAGAGGCAAGCCTGTGAAGCACAGAGAAGTAAAATGGGAAAATTATTAAGGGCAGAGCCGGAAGGACCGAAGTTTATAGAGGGATTTCCACAAGCAAAAGATATGTTGAGGAAATCTAAATGGCTGCGTTTTATTCAGAAATTCAGGGGTTACCACAGAGAAGTTACCAAAGCGTTTGCAAGATCATTTGATGGCTCGGAAGCAGAAGTGGGAGACCTCAAGTTTTTAGTCAATGAAGCATCAATAGCAGCAGCCACAGAGCTTCTTCAGGAAGGAGATCGTTGGTTCAAAAACAAAAGTATCAGTGATGAGGCATGGAGAACAATCCTCCGAAATCAAGGTATGGATATCATTGTTTTCAAAAGAGGAATCCCTGTGCATGCAATAAAAGATGAATGGGCCACTTTACTACTCATTGTTCAGAAATTTATCACATGTGAAGGCCGTTTTGGCTCTATGTACATGTATCATACTAGGCTATTGATGAATTTTCTTGAAAACCAAACTCTCAATCTTCCTTATTTTCTATTCAATAGCTTGAAGAAAATGGCTGTGACTGTGCAAAAACAACTAGGAGATGTAGAGCCTCATTTATATCACCATGGGCTTATAAAAATTCTGATTGAAAAGGAGCTAAAGGAAAGAGAAGATACATGGGAACAATTCCTAGTTAGAAACTTCTTTGAAGAACCTCAGGAAATTCCTGAAGGTAATCCAATTAGAAGGAGTAGAAGAAAGAAAATGGATGTTGAAACCCAAGTTGCTCCTACACAGGAAATTCCCGCAGCTAGCACAGCAAAAAGAAGTAGAAGGAAAAGAACAGTAGATGAAATCCAAGATACTTCTACTACTACTATGAAGAAAACTGATAGGGAAGAAAGATTGGTAAAAAGGAAGAAGAAGGAAATTAAAGCTAAGAAGCCAACAATACCAAAAGGGAAAGAAATTATTGAGGCTGTCCATAAAACTCCTTCTTCTGAAGAAGAAGATCACCAAATTCTATCTGAAAGATTAATTTTTCTTCAAAAACAGTCATCTCTATCCAAGAAGGCAGAGACAAGAAAACAAGAACAAAAGAGTAGTGTACCACAGCATGTGAGGAGAAGCAGCAGGCTTAAGGGAAAATTGAGAAAAACACAAATTAAGGGTCCTCATTTCATTGATTTGGGTGAGGAGACATCTGAACAGTCTCCAACTGACCATAGTCCATTTCAGTCAGTTAGTGAACCTGAATCCTTTCACTCCCAATCAGACGATGAGCGTACTCCATCTTATTCTCAGCAAAATATTGATGTAAGTTCTCCTCGGCCAGATTTTGAACATAATTCTCCCTTGCAACACTTTGGGGACGGCCCAATGAAAAAGACACCGGAAGTAGACCCCAAACAGCAGGAGGTATATGACTATATAGAATCCTTGGAGAAGGCAGCCACAGGCCCAAGTACCTCTTCTATTCAGCCTCATACATTACAGGATGATTTAGTTCAGTCATTAAAACAGGAAATTTTTGATCTTGAGCTTTTAAATCGGCATATCGAAAATGAAAATGAAACACTCAAAGAGCAAGGCAAACTGGACAAGATCATCCATGACAATACTATGTTACATTTGGGTATTTGGCAAAAGAAGAATAAGAAGTTAAAAAGGAAATGCCAAAAATTGAGCAGAGCACTTGTGAATATCAAATTCGGGTGCTTAATGAAGAAACCCAGAATGATGGCAGTACCAAAGAAGAAGAGAAGGGGGTTGGATGTGCTGGCTGAAGTATCAAGGCACATGAATTGAACAAAGAGTATCAAAATTTTGGTTGCATGAGGACATGCAACACCTTCACAGTGGGGGTATGTTGAGTCCCGAATTTGCCTCTTTTCCATATACTTTTCCATATCTTTTTCACTCACCTAAACCTCCAAAATTGTCAATATCATGTGCAAAAGGGTATCTAACATGGTTTTTAATTATGTTTTTGTGTTTTCTATTTGATTTAGATTTTGTTCATACAGCTGCGGAAACTTGCCACTTTTCGCAGCTGCTGCAACTTTCCGCAACTATTTTGTGGAAATCTATGCTACAGGTGTCTACGAAGGAAACGAGCCACATGGGCAGGCTAGGAATGACGAGGACATGGTTCGTGTCCTATTGGTTCAAGTAAATTCGTCAAAGAAAGCCGCGGTCAAAGCCATCCACGTGGAAGTAAACTATGGAGTTCTATGTCGGCTGGACTCTGTTTCGTGGCATATAAACATCCATACGGCCGTTTCTAAGCTTGCGGAGGTTAATTGACATCTGTGCAAAGTTCTGGAGTTGAATTCAAGCATCCACCTTCCATAGATCCGTTTTCCAACATGGCCATACTCCTATATCCGTGGCCGAAGTGGTCTACGTGCTGGCTGCTATCATAAACTTCAGGAGACAGTTACAGTTTATTGTTTTATATAGAGCGTTTGCATATGCACGTAGAGTTAGTTGTTGAGTTGTTAGTTGATAGTTGATGTGCGTACTCTGTTATGTTAGCTTTGTAGTGATTACGCTGCCTTGAGCCGTAATACTACCAGTCTGTAATGAACTGCTTTTTAATGTGAGAAAACTCTGTTTTAAACCTTAATTTGTGTTTGAGGATCGTACCAAAGCTGTGTAGAGGGCCCCTGCTCAGCCGAGGTTCTGTGTATTAATGTATATATATTTCATTTCATTTCTTTAAAAAGTCATTGTATCATAATCCATTACATGTTCATATTTCATAGTTGCTTCATTTCTGTTCATACATTTCTATAATTTCCATTGCATTCTTGCCTTTCATGTTTTTATGATTGTCAATCACTGATCAGTTTTCTTGTGCAGGTTTTAGGTAGACAGCCCGGGGCATTTTCATAGTATTTTGGCTAATGATATGAGACTAACATTATTCTGCTGCTAGTTTCCTTTTCATAGCATTTGTTTAACTTCAGTCTTGCTTTGTACATTTCAGTTTTGTTTATCTGATTCAGTAGTTAAATTTAAAT
This sequence comes from Pinus albicaulis, assembly GCA_034641835.2. Taxonomy (NCBI): domain Eukaryota; kingdom Viridiplantae; phylum Streptophyta; class Pinopsida; order Pinales; family Pinaceae; genus Pinus; species Pinus albicaulis. The sequence goes on from CM076582.1 coordinate 1,056,683,271, forward strand.
ATATTAAGCTACTCATAGTGTCTTCGGTTACCTCTGAAAGCCACAGCTGGATTGATGGTGAGGGGCTGCATGATGAAATGTGTAGTTTAGTATTAGTTTCCTTTCTGCAAAATTAGATATATTAAGCTGCTCATAGCGTCTTCAGTTACCTCCGAAAGCCACAGCTGGACTGATGGTGAGGGGCTGCATGATGAAATGTGTAGTTTAGTATTAGTTCCTTTTCTGCAAATTTATATATATTAAATCATGTATGACATCTTCAGTTGCCTCCGAAAGCCACAGCTGGACTGATGGCGAGGGATTGAATTATGTGTGTATGGTTTAGTATTAGTTTACTTTATGCAAATTAAATAATCAGTTACACAAGTTGTTTATGATTACTTCCGCAAGTCATAGCTGGTCTAATGATGAAGGGTCAGAAAATGAATTGATGTAATCTGATTTAGATTTATTTCATTGCACTTTTGAATTTCCATAAGCGTAGTTTCTTTTGTGTTCAGTTGGCAACAAGAATAGTTTAGTTTTCATGTTCACTAGTTTTCTGTTTTGATTCATTAGATTAGCAGCACCTTTTCATTTCAGCAGTACACTTTTACTTTCTTTTAAGTTTTGTCATTGTAATTTCAATTTGCTTTTAAAGTTTCAAGATTGGGAAATCATTATAGGGGATATCACTTCCTTGAACAAATATAACCAAGCTTTTTTTTCACTTTAGAATTTCCATTTCACCTTAGAAAGACCAAAAACGACAAAAAGTTAAGAAAGAGGTTATCTTGCACATATAGTGCGCCGCACTTCATCAGCTTACGATTCCCGGATTGACAATTAAATGCAGCAATTTAGGACACACTAAATTGACCAAACAGT
>CM076582.1:1056684237-1056915210 GCA_034641835.2 Pinus albicaulis
AAGAGTGAAGGCTAGATAGGAGGTGATGTGGGGGTTCTAGGTAAGGTTTGTCTTTGAGTATTCCTAATCCTACAAGGCATGAAAATCAGATCTTTTTTGTACCTTTTCAATATTTTTGAAGTGACATGAAAGTAAAGGAAGCAGAAAAGAATGATAAAACAAAATCAAAATATATACTAGACACCTCCCTCGAACAACACCAAAAAATGGTGAGCCCTAGTATTGCACCAAGAGTGCTGCAACTCCCAGGGGCTTCCCTACTTCACTTTATCAACCCGGGGTTCGTACAAACTTTGAGGTGAAGCGGTATATGCACCGCAAATGCAATCTGTTCATGTCATCCTCTTCTACTTCACGAAAGGGTGCTATTTCTTAAATTGTGAGAACAATTGGAAAGTAAATTGCTAGAAGGAAATGAAAAAAAGGAAACTGAACTAAATTACTGAAAAGGAATATCAAGAATGAAACTATTTTAAGTTGTAGCAAACAAATAGCAGAAAGGAAATTAATTCTAAGCCACACTTAACTTGGGAAAATGGCTAAATGCACTCCACGTATCCTATGATCTATCTACCATACTCTTTATCCATGAAAATAAGCTATCCATGCCTTAATCTTAATTAAAATTAATTAATTTGTAACTTAGAGGGAAGAAAAAGGCTTAAGAGGGTTAATGGGGGGTTTAACACATGAAATGAGGTTTGTAAGCAGAAAGAGGGGTTAAACCCTTAGAAAGCTTTATGATAGCATGAGAAATGGATTAAGAGTGGACAGAGGGGGTTAAACCCTTAGGAAACCTTATTAATTCAAGAAATGACTTCGGAAAAAGAAAAATTCAGACATGCAATGGCGGAATGCGATGGAATTTTTTTTTTTTGATAAGCGATGTCATAATCGCAACTTCGCATGTTTAAATGTATGGCACTAAGAACTTAATGTAATGAACTAAATGGTGTGTAGTGCGAAGAGCGAAGAGTGACGTGGCAGGTTGCGAATCACAATATCATAGGTTAACAAGGACAGTGGTAAGGATTAACGGGAATAAACTAAAAGGTGCGTAGTGCGAAGTGCAAAGAGTGACATGGTGGGTTGCGAATCGAAATATCATAAGTTTACAAGGATAGCGGTAAATATTAATGGGAGTAAACTAAAATGTGTGAATTATGATTTATGTTGCAGTAAAGGTTGCAGGTGGCGATTTGTGATGTGATAAGTTCCGTAGGATGCGATTTCCGACATGGCAAGTTATGCGGGATGCGATTTGCGATGTACGATGGGGATGACGTGGCAGTGGAAACAACTAAGAGTTTCGATTTGTGATTTTTAAATTGCAAAGAATGAGCAGTGAGTGTTAACAGTAGAAGGTAACCGGTGCAAAGTGTGATTTACAATTTCGCAATATCACAATCACAAGGACTGGGCGATAAGTGTTAAGGTAATTGTTAAATGTTGCTATTGTGAAGTGCGACGTATCATGGCAGGAGTCTGGAGGAGTAAAGGCAGAGGTTGGGTTTTCAGTGGTTCTGTATGGTTTTTCACGTGTTTTTTGTAAAAAGGGTAAGGAGGTCGTGAACGAGAAAAATAGAGAAGTAAGGTTGAAAAGCTTAAGGGTGTTCGAAAGAAGGTAAGTGCAACGCTAAGGTGAGAAGTAAAGGAGGGAAATAGAAGTGCAAGAGAAGTTATCAGAAGTGAATCACACCTGTGGATTATTGTATGGGAAACAAACACAAATGAGGGATGAAATAGTGAAGGAAAGACTTGGACTTGGTAATATGAATTCTTCCTTGAACATGAACATAAACAAATTTTTTACCTATGGGAAGGTCAGCCCCTACTCAAAAACTATTGACAGAGATGAGAAGGAGGAGACTTGGAGTTTTGGAGTTTTTCCTCTATTTCACTATGCACAAACAATTAAAACTACAACAACAGAAAAAATAAATAGAAATGAAACTTATGAGAAGCATATATAACTTAAATGATAGAGGAAAAACTAGGTAAATGACAGAAAGGAAAATATAATAATAGAAGAGAATCTGAGGCACATGGATTGGGCCCTAACCCACGAGCCTAGCCCTCTGAACTTAAATAAATCAAATGAAATCAGTCTCCTCATTTCATAAAAGAATAACTACATACATCTCTGAACGTTTTGATCCCTGAATAAAACAAAAAACTTCAATACTTCGCAACAATAATTCTGAATGTAACTGAGACTAGGATAGACTAACTCTGCCTAGCTCTAGCTCTTCTCTTTTTATTCTACAAGGCAACTACCAACAACTCCCTACAAAAATGGTGATTGAGTCCACTAGACTCCAAGAAAACCAAGATTGAGTGCTCTCCTCTTTGAGTTTCTCGGTTGCCCCTAGAATTCAAATTGCTGGAGAGAATCCTTGGGGATCCTTCGGCTACTTGTGGAATTAAAATTGTTGGAGAGCATCCTTGGGATCCTCTGGTTGCCTTTGAGGGTGGAAAATACTCCTATAATTTCTCCTTGTTGTCTCCTCCAATTCTTTGTGATAAAATCTTTATAAAAATGTTTAATAAATCATGATTTTCTTCACTCAACCTTATATTAGGCACTCAGAGTATGTTAGCCTTAATCACTAGCTATACTAGCATCATAAACCCAAATAATAATAATAAGGCAAGAAAAAGAGATCTAAGAAGGAAAAAATGTGACTATTAACCCCTCCAAATATGTCTAGTGATGGCGCTCATCATCACTCCCTACTGAATGGTTTCTCATCCTCTGAGCAACTGATCCTCCCCCTCCATTTCCTTCAATGCTTTGATAGCCCCTGTGATTTCCTGAGGAAGAAGTGTGGGAGTTTCCCCAAGGAGGTTAAATCCATCATTATTTTCTACATTCTCCCATTCTCTATCTTGTGCATTTGTGTCCTCTTCATCAGTCAGCCCTAGCAGTAAAGTTGGGCTAAGCTTTAGTCCCAACCATCGAATATTTTTGGCCTCCATCGCCCTATTTTATGATGGTTCCCTTTCCAGTGCACCCCTCATTCTTTCAAGAGTATGATACTCCCTATTCTTGTGGCTATGTGGGAGGTTATTCCAACTCCTATGGCTGGCCATAATGCACTCCTCTTCTATCTTCCTAGAAACATCATAAAAGTGGCCTATCACCTCGTTTTGAGTCTCAAGGTAGCTTTCAACCAATGCAGGGTCCTTTTCAATATCTCGATGGTTAAGGATGACTCCTCTTGGGATGAACACTTCTGGTATGAGATATAAGGGTTCTCTATTTATTCTTCCCATGGTCTTCCATATCTCTTTGGCTCTAATGTCCTCGTTCACCATCCAAGATGCTAGAGCCACTAACTGCATATCCCCCATTGTAGGATTGGGGTCCCAAATATCCAAATTTGTCAGCACAAAGTTATGCATATAAAACTTTGCCATCCTTGACTGATCAACTATGCTAGCTTGCTTGTAGAACTTCATGAATTTCCTACAATCTTGGAAAGGGAGTGATCCATGGGAGGCTAGAATGTTGATTTGAAATAGAAACCATGGTTATTTGAGGTACACAACATATGAGTCAGAGGGGAATCTGTGTTGAAGGGCTTGTATGCATAAGTCCGCGATGGTGGATACATGCTCCTCTTTTTGCTATAACTGCACCTTTAGCACTACATTCTTTGCCCGTGCCTTCTGTAGCTGTTCCTTCAGAGTTATTTTATAGATTATATCCTCCCCCCTTGGTGATTCTTCAATGATGATCAGGCTTATGGGAGAATTTTTTGGCTTTCTTTGATTCTTTTCAGCTCTAGAATACCTAGAGTTCTGCCTTTTTCTTTTTGCACTCATAGGAGCCATGGTGGCAGTTATCTTTTTGTAGTGAGGGGACATGACGTTGGGTTGTGAGTCTATGTTGCACCCACTTTATTCTATCTCTATGAATTCTATGGTAATTTCTTTCATTTTTATTTGGCCCTTTTTCTCTCTCTCTTCCTTTGGTTCTTCTTGTTTCTGCTAGTTCTTCGTCCTCTTGTTCTAGTTCTTCTTGTTTCGTATGGTTCTAACACATGTTTCTTCTTTCTTTTTTATTTCTGGTACTTCTTCTTATTCTTCTTCAAGCACTGCATGCTTCCATTGGTCCTCTCCCTCTAAAAATTTTCAATTCACTGGTTTGGATGAGATGGAATCTCCTTTTATTAGATGATGCAGCTAAATTTGGTGTGCCAATATAACTCCACTCAGCTCCAATTCTATTGTAGACAATTGGTTCCTCCTCCCTATTAATTCATGATGGACTACATGGGTCCCTCTCCTCGTTCTCCTCAACTCCACTAATAAAAAAATTATTTTTCATGCCCATGTGGCATGTACTCCCAGTTTTATTCCATCCATACCTCACGGTGGTGGCCGAGTTAACTAGCCACCTTTCTGCCCCTCAAACTCTAGGTCTACAAATTAATTTTTTCTGGCTATTATGAATGCGTAGCAAGGGGTGAGAGCTTATACCTGAGTTTACCTATTGTTTCTAAGGAAGTTTCAGAAGCTATAGTTTTGAGACAAGCCTTTTTAGATGCTGCTTTCTTCACCATATTCTTGTTCTTTGAGTGAGTAGCTTGATGAATGAGCAACTTCTTGAATGATATGATAATATTTGTCTGTTTTTTCTCTCTGATATGGATGTCACGAGGGGTACTTGAGATTCCATGTATGGCATTATAATTCTCCTATAGTGTGTTATGCAGCTGCCCTTGTTTTTCTTCTTGGCAGTCCATGAGCGACTATGTCTTTGTAGGAACTTCCTTTTTGTAGCAGTTTGTTTGTGTGTTTCTTCTCTTGCTACATTGTGCTTAGGAATGGAGGAGTGTGTTGTATAGAGGTGATGGAGGAAGCTATGAAGATGAATGGAGTGAATTATGGGATGGAAGACTTGATAGAAGAAGGGAAAATAAGATGAATGCTTCCCTGTGTTTTTCAGAAACCACTAAAAACCTGCAAAACAACAAACACAGAAAACATAGTGATGCAGATGAAATTTTTGGTTTTGTTCTTCTTATTATTTTTTAAGAAATAAATTGGGCTACCTCCATGAAGGTTTTAAACCCACAAACTTTCCTTGGGTGCCTCAGAGAGGTTTTCACCCATGGATCTTTATTCTTTTTTTTTTTTTTCATGAGAGAGTGAGTTGCCTCCATCGAGGTTTTCAACCAACAGGCTTATTATTTTTTCATTTTCTCTTTCAGGAGGTGTGGGAAACTATGGATTTTCCCAACACATACACCTCTCTTCTTATTGAATTGATAAATTCTGCCCTTCACAAAGGCTTCTTCTAAATTTTATGTCTATGACCATTGAAAAGCAAGGGGATCACTTCCTCATCTATGGTCCTGATTTGAAATGCGCCATTATCAAAGAATTTCTCCACTTTTTAAGACCCAAACCATCTTGTCATCGGCTTGCCTTTGAATTCTTTAAATATTGAATCATACAACAATGCCCAATCTCCTACTTGGAAGGTCTTTTCTTTGATTTTCTTGTCATGTCATACCTTCCTTTGCAGTTGAACTACCTCTGTGTGAAGAAGGGCTTGCATTATGAACTCATCGAATCCATTTAGTTGCAGCAACCTCTCTTTTTGGGTATTTTTTAGATCTAGATTTAATTCATCTTCCATTCTTAAAGTATTGAATTCAAAATTAACTGAAAGTAGAGCTTTCTTACCATAGACTAGTTCATAAGCAGTGAATCCTGTTGTTGTCTTCCAAGTGATGATGTAGGCCCAAGTAGCTTCTACCAATATATCTGCCCAATATTTTTTGCAAATTATCACAACCTTGGTGAGGATGCTCTATAAATCTCCGTTAGTTACTTCTTATTTGTCATTCACCTGAGGGTGATGGGCAGTATAAGTTCTATGCTTAATCTTGTGCTTCCTGAAAATATTCTCAATGAGGTGAGAGGTGAACTGTGATCCCTGATCAGTGACTATTTCTCTAGATATCAAAATTTGTAAAACAAATTATCCCTTAGAAATTTGGCTACTTTTTCTTCGGTTTCTACCTTCACTGCTTTTGCTTCAGCTCACTTTATTAGGTAATCGGTGCAGACTATGATATCTTTATTTTGTCTGAATGGTGGATCGATGGGTCCAAAAAAGTCCATGCCCCACTTGTCAAATGTCTCAAGGGCCACCTGAGGGTGTAAAAGCATTTCATCCCTTTGTGTGGGTTTCCCCATCCTTTGGCACTGGTCACACCTGCTGGTGTATCTTCTGGAATCTTGGTGAAGGGTATGACAATAGTAACCTGCCTGCAAAACTTTGTAAGAAGTTATATTTGCAGTAAAGTGGCCTCCACATGAGTTGTCATGACATTCAGAGAGGATATCAAAAACTTATTCCTCCCTCATACATATTCATAGGATTTTATCAGGGCCTAGCTTGAAGAGATTCCCCCAAATCCATGTCAAAGGGGCACTTTTTCTGATGATTCTGATCCTTTCCCTGAATGAAATATTAGGAGGGAGTCTTCCAGCAACCAAGTAGTTGGCTATATCAGAAAACCCTGGTGAGAGTGCTGGCATGGAAAAGTGGTGTTCATCTGGTAGCTGGTCATCCACCATTCCTTCTTCACTTGCAGGGAGAACTAATATGGACAAAAAATTTGTAACAACATTTTCCTTTCCAGGTTTATCAACAATAGTCAAATCAAATTACTGCAAAAGTAACAATGATATAATTATTCTAGCATTAACATCTGGTTTGTTCATTAAATACTTGATGGTTCAATGGCTAGTGTGAACATAGGTCCAATATCCAGTGACATAGTACCTGAATTTATTCAATGCTTGGACAATGGCCAACATCTCCTTCCCAGTAATAGTATAATTCAGCTTGTATTTGGACAATTTATTGCTGATGAAATAAATGGCATAAGGAATTTTTTCCTCTAATTGTCCTAATGCTGCCCCTACAACTTTTTCGGATGCATTAATGTGGATGTGGAAAGGCAGAGTCCAATTTGGACCTCGGAGGATGGGGGCAGTAGTCAACTGCTCATTCATGAGCTCAAAAGACTATTGACAAGGACCAGACCAAATAAACTCAAAATATTTGTCCAATAACCCAAATAATGGCGAAGCCATCTTGACGAAATCTTTGATGAACCTTCTATAGTAACCAACTAAGCCTAAAAAAATGTTGACATCTTTCTACTATTGAGGAGCAGGTAACCTTTCGATGATAGTGATTTTTTCCGCGTCTACCTGTATTCCTGCTTGGGATATGGAGTGTCCTAATACAACCCCTACTTTCTTAAGGAATTCATACTTTTCTGGGCTCAAGGAGAGATGCATCTCAATGCACCTTCTTTTTACTTTACCCAAATTAGAGAGAGATTCTTGGAAGTCATCCCCATATGTTGTGAAATCATCCATGTAGATTTTGACAGAGTCATGGACTAACTCAAAAAAGGTGCTCAAGGTAGCCCTTTGGAAGGTGGCTGGGGCATTGCATAACCCAAAGGGTAGGAATCTATAAGCAAAAGTGCCCCAAGAGTAGGTGAAAGTGGTCTTATCCTAGTCTTCAGGGCTAGTTTGAATTTGATTGTACCCACTGAACCCATATTAGAAGGAAAAGAAATTATTCCCTGCAAGGTCATCCAAGACTTGGTTTATCAAGGGCAAAGGGAAATGGTATTTCTTGGTGGCTTTGTTAAGTTCTCAATAATCAACACAAATTCGCCACTTCCCATTTTTCTTTGGGACTAGGACAAGAGGAGATACCCACTCACTGTTAGATATAGGATATATGAACCCTACGTTCAATTGTTTCTGCATCTCTTCTTTTACTATGTCCTTCAGAGCCGGGTTCATTCTTCTTTGGGGTTGTCTCACAAGATTTCATCCTTCTTTGATGTAAATGTGATGTCGGCATACTGAAGGATGCACCCCCTTCATGTCCTTGTAGTCCCCAGAAAATGATTCAAGATTTTCTTTCAAAAGCTGGCATAGTTACTTCTCTTCTTCATTTGAGAGGTTTCGGTTGATTTTCAGAGATCTGGATGGGCCAAAATTGACAGCCTTGGTGGTTTTAGAGGTTGTCTCCACTGATCGCACTTCCATCCAAGTTTGGATTTTAGACTCTTTGACTAGGGTTTCGAGAGGAGTGTTAGTGGAGGAGTGGTTTTGAATGGCATGGTCGATGAGTTCATATTCATCGAGCTGCCCCCCTCTAAGGATAGAATCTATGGTACACATAAGGGCAGTATTATATAACTCATCTTCTTCATCATCCCTCCATAAAGGGATATCATGATCAATGGAAGGCTAGGCTAGAGGATATAACTCTAGGTATTCAGACAAAGGCCCATTTTTGATAGTTATGTTTTCGGCCCGATAACTAATATAAGTGTCTAGAGTGGCTATCCAAGGTCTCCCTAAGATGAGAGGATAACCAATAAACTTGTTTTTTGGTTGCAAGACCAGGAAATTTGTAGGATACTCCCAAGAGTCAATGGTAACCATAAAATTCTCAACAATTACTTTCAGAGTTACTCTAGATTGATCTGCAAGTTGCAAAATTGTTGTGGTTTTTCTCAAAATCCCTTTGGAGATTATATTTCAACATAGTTTCCTTGTTGATGATATTTATGGTAGCCCCTAAATCAATCAGAGTGTTGGGGACTATGACACCATCTATATGTACATCAGGAAATGACTACCAGGGTCCAAGTATTTTGGAAATATCACCTTCCCTAGAATCAGGTCAAACAGTTTTCCTACCACATTGATGGTGGGGATATCTCTCTTCCTCCTTCCCGGTTTCTTGAAGCACTTTTATTTGATGAGCCTATTGTAGATAGGGATATTCTTAATGGCGTCAAGAAGTGGTATATTTACACACAAATTTTCTAATTCTTCCAGGAGTTCAGTCTCCTCTCAGGTGTCCTCACTAGGGTGGATCAAGCGCTTGGGAAAAGGAGGTTGTTGGATCTGAGTGTTATCTTCTTCCTTTTCCTCCCCAACCTATACAGGTGGATATGGGGGATGGTTGTCTGGGATTATTGTTACCGGCCTGAGATTAACCTCCTGTATCTCCACAGCATAAGCTGGATTGGATGTTTCTCCACTGGGATCCTATTGTTCCTATCTATTGTTCATGTTTGAATTGGGATGTGCAGGTATAGGTAGCCTAGGTGGAGCAACATGAGTAAGCTGAGGTTAAGGTTGGGATGGAGGAATTAGAGTATGTAGTTGATTTTTTTAAGGCCTCCACCCTTGGGATGGACTGTTCCACTAAGTTTTTTGTGGAACATACTCCTAAAATGGTAGGTTTACTAGCTGAGAATGATATGAAGGGTTGAAAGGCCAAGTAGGAGCTGTAGACTAGGATAGGGGAGTGGGGGTCTATGAAGGTTGCATGGGTTCACTCTGATTGTTGTAATAGGAAGAGTGAGGTGCACCTTTCATACCTTGTTGATATGTCTGAGGGCACTGAGGCCTTCTCTAGTTGATGAAACAAAGTTTCTCTACCATTGTTTCCCCACCTTGATATACAACTTTAAGTTCAGGTAAGCAGGGACACTTGTTTTTGGCATGACTCTCTTCACTGACTAAGAAAACCTCTATGAAATTCAATGGAAATTCATTTCTTGGGTGTTTCCGATACATCTAGGACAAAATATGGACAAGGCTTTCTCTACTTCCTCTTGCTTCCTTTTGACTTGCATTGTGTCCATTTTCAATGAAAAGGTGTGTAGCATGTCACTCTTGAAGTCCTCTAGCATTTTTCCAATATCATGTTCTATAAAGGTGGAAGAGGAAGGGGTATTGGATGTACTTTGGCTAGCTCTGCCCTTCTTCCTATATGCCCTAGAATGGTTCCGGAAGACAATTTTGATTGTTTCATAGGGTTGTTGGTAGATATATCCTCCTCATAACATTTTCAAGGTTTTTATCATCTCTTCATTGATCCCTCGAAGAAGTAAAAGTTTGAGTGAGTTAGGATCGAGAGTACAGTTGGCTCTTTTATAGTTCAATTGAAACCTCTCTTCATAAACATTTAGGGATTCGTCAGGCCCTAGAGTCATCCTAAATATCTCATCCTTAGTTTCCTTGGACCTACAGTAGTATTTTTACTTTCTTCTGAAGGTCTCTTCCATCTGTGCCCATGTAGTGATGCTATCCCCAGACAGACCCATGAGCCAGTGCACAACTGCATCCTTAAGGGTGGATGGGAATATCTTGAACTTCTAATCATCAAAGGTGTAGTTATAAGTCCTACAAAAAATAGAAAATTCAAACATGAATGTGTTAGGATCCTCAAAGGTAATTCCATGGAACTGTGGAAGATCTGAGGGGCTAATGTTTTTCAACTTAGTGTCACCATATGTCTCTCTTATGGGAAATTCTCTCTGGGTCCCAACCGTGGTTTAAAAGATAGGTTAACCAGGTCCCTTAATTGAAACAAGGTTTTCTTCTTCTTCCCTAATAGGATCCTCAAAATATTCAGGAGGCTCTCCTATAGGGGGTTCAATCTCACTACCACTGAAGAAGAGTGAAGGGTGGCTAGGAGGTGATGTGGGGGTTTTAGGTAATTTTTTCCTTTGAGTATTCCTAGTTCTATGAGGCATGAAAATAAGATATTTTTTGTACTTTTCCAATACTACTGAAGTGACATGAAAAGAAGGGAAGGCAGAAAACAATGCTAAAACAAAATCAAAATATCTACTAGACAACTCCCCGGTAACGATGCCAAAAAGTGGTGAGCCTTGGTATTGCACCAAGAGTGCTGCAACTCCCAAGGGCTAACCTACTTTATTTTATCAACCACAGGTTCGTATGAACTTTTAGGTGATAGTGCTATATACATAGCATATGCAATTTGTTCATGTCATCTTCTTTTGCTTCATGAAAGGGTGTTATTTCTTAAATTATGAGAACAACTAGAAAGTAAATAGGTGGAAGGAACCGACATAAAGAAAATTGAAATAAATGGATGAAAAGGAACGCCAAGAATGAAACTAATTTAATTTTTAAGAAACAAATAGCAGAAAGGAAATTAATTCTAAACCACACTTAACTTGGACAAAAGGCTAAATGCACTCCACCTATCCTATGATCTATTTACCATAATCCTATCCATGCAACTAAACTATCCATGTCTTAATTTTAATTAAAAAGAATTAATTTGGAGCTTAGAGGGAAGAAAAAGGGCTAAGAGGGCCAATGTGGAGTTTAACACATGAAATGAGGTTTGTAAGTGAAAAGAGTTGGTTAAACCCTTAGAAAGGTTTATGATAGCCTGAGAAATGGCTTTGGAGTGGACAGAGGGGGTTAAACCCTTAGGAGACCTTCTTATAATGCAATAAATGACTTCGGAGTGAGAAAAACTCATAAATGCGATGGTGGAATGTGATGGACAACAAAAGTTGCGATATACGATGTCACAATCAAATCTTCACAGGTTTAAATGGATGGCCGTAAGGAATTAATTGAATGAACTAAATGGTGCACAGTGCGAAGTGTGAAGTGTAACGTGGCGGGTCACGAATCGCAATATCGCAAGTTTACAAGGATAGCGGTAAGGATTAACAAGAATAAATAAATGGTGTGCAATGGAAAGTGTGAAGAGTGATGTGGCAGGTTGTGAATCACAATATCACAAGTTTACAAGGATAGCGGTAAGGATTAATGGGAATAAACTAAAATGTGTGAAATGAGATTTTTGTTGCGGTAAAGGTTGCGGGTAGCGATTTGCGATGTGATAAGTTCTGCGGGATTCTATTTCAGATGTGGTAAGTTCTACGGGATGTGATTTGCGATGTGGTAAGTTCCGCAAGATGCGATGTGCAATGGGGATGATGTGGCACTGGAAAAAGCTAAGAGTTGCGATTTGGAATTTTGCAATCATAAAGAATGAGCAGTGAGTATTAACAATAGAAGGTAACCACTACGAAGTGTGATTTTCAATTTTGCAATATCTCAATCACAAGGAATGGGCGATAAGTGTTAAGGTAATCGTTAAATGTTGTGATTGAGAATTGCGACGTATGGTGGTGTGAGTCTCGAGGAGCGAAGGCGGAGGTTGGGTTTTCCGTGGTTCTGTATGGTTTTTCATGTGTTTTTTGTAAAAAGGGTAAGGCGGCCATGAATGGAGAAAAAAAGAGAAGTAAGGCTGAAGAGCTTAACTGTGTGCGAAAGAAGGTAAGTGCAGTGCTAAGGTGAGAAGTAAAGGAGGGAAATGGAATCGTAAGAGCATGTTGGAAATACTGAGAGGGGGGGTGAATTAGTCTTCCTTTCAATTAGTATTATTTTAATATTTTAGATAATTAGTTAATCTTCAATTATGATCAGTATTTGTACAATGATAACAGTAAACAAAAGGAACACAATTGCACACGATTTTTAAGGTGGAAACCCTCTCTGGGAAAAAAACCACGTGAATGCTTTTCTAATAATTCTTTAACATTCAACTCCAATTGAAAATAAAGCTCCAACTTCCTAGAATCTAGAAAATCATTCTTTTCCAGCTCCCACTAGATGGACACTCCAACGCCCGAGATTATTCAGTAGTCAACTGAACGGATGCCCCAACACCCAATGAACTATAACTCACCCTAGCACCACCCTACCACCCTAAATTTTTCATAGTATTGAGCCTGTTGGTGACTTCATGCACCAACCTAGCACCCTATAGAAGAATAAAAGAAGAACGGACTCCTGTACCAGGGAAAATGGTCCACTTGACAATGATATAGAATGATGCAGAAGAAGAATAAAAACTAGATCACAACCCCAACTATGACACAACCACCTAATGATGATCCTAGACCTCTCGACACTACCTCTTCAACTCTTGGCAGATAGGCATTTGTACAATTTTTACAATGATGCATTTACAATGACTCAGAACAATGATACCTTTATAATGATTGTATGCAGTGTTGCCCACTTGAAGACTTCATGTGGTCAAATTCTTGCTTTTGTTCTACACCTCAATTGCTTCTCGTGTCATGCTACCCTCTGCTACTCCTTTCTTTGCTTTGCTGCCCTAGAAAGTCTCGTCCTTTGCAGCCCTTGACAACACATGATCTAGTTGTTTCTTTCCTTCTAGGATATCGATATTGAATCTAGTGTATATATGTTATTTCAGATCCCTAATCTGTGATTTTCCGTTCTGTAGTAATCCTCTGAGTCTTATTTCTAATGCCATAGGTCTGACCCAATTTGGATTCTTCAAGGGAGAGTTATGCCCAATCTCTCACAATGACCTAGTTATGGACTAGTTCAGTAGAGCGAACTTGTACGACATGCCACGTCTCACTGTTTCTTCATTCAGCTCTGAAATTGATATAGAGAAAAATAAATTCCATGCACTATCTACCACATCTTACAAAATTACACTATGATACTCAGAGAGAGAGAGTTATGACGACTTTCCCAAGTTCACTTCCTTGATATGAAGTTTAGGAGCCTGAAAAAAACACTAACTTCCACAGATCATATCTCCGAAAATATTGCACACCTTGATCTTGAATTTGTAGTGGAGCTTCCTCAGGAATTATTCTTCTCCTCATAAAAATTTCACCTTCTGAACCTTCGTATAAAAAAAGTTAGAGTTCAAATTCCACAATGACCTGTTTCAGGTAGCAAAATCCCTACATGAGGACGATATGAGGATCACAATTTATATAAATGCTTAGGTTGAGAGGGTCTTCAACAAGTGAATGTGGGAGGGATTTTAGGAGCTAAAAAATTATTAGTTATTGACTTTTCAATGACCCATGCCACAAATGCATGGGCTTTTAGCCCACTAACTAGGGTTACAAACTTCAAACACAAATATCTCTCAAATCGTAAAGAACTACATGGCATGCCATATATCAATGGAAACATCTCGACAAATAGAAGCCATCAAAAAAAATTGACCCAGAATATAGTGATTTTGTAGGTAAAAATTCCCATGTAAGATTTGAGTAGCCCCTGGTTCTTTTTGGGTTGACTTCAATGACAATTAATAATCGACAGAGCAGTGCTAAGGAGTGAAGCACACCTGCGGATTCATGTACGAGAAATAGATAGAAATGTGGGATGAAATAGTGAAGGAATGGCTTGGAGTTGTTAATAAGGAATCTTCCCCAAATTGGAACAGAAAGAAATTTTGGCTTATGGGAAGGTCTGCCCCTACTCAAACTTTATTGACAGAGATGAGAGGGGGGAGACTTGACCACAATTTTGGAGTTTTTCTCTATTTCACTATGCATAAATGACTAAAACTACAACAACAAAAAAATAAATGGCAATAAAACTTATCAAAAGTAGATATAACTTAAATGAAAGAGGAGAAACTAGCTAAATGACCAAAAGGAAAAGATAATACTAGAAAAGAAGCTGAAGCACATGTATTGGGCCATAACTGATGAGCCTAGCCCTTTGAGCTTAAGTCAATCAAATGAAATAATTCTACTCATTTCATAAAGGAATAACTGCATACATCTCAGAAAGTTTTGATCCCTGAATAAAACAAAAAGCTTCAATAGTTCACAAAAATAATTACGAATGGAAGCGGGACTAGGATAGACTAACTCTTCCTAGCTCTAGCTCTGCTCTATTTATTCTATAGGGAAGCTACCAACAACTCCCTAGAAAAAGGGTGATTGAGTCCACTGGAGTCCAAGTAAACCATGATTGAGTGCTCTCCTCTTTGAGTTGCTCGGCTCCCTCTATCATTCGAATTGCTAGAGAGAATCCTTGGGGATCCTTTGGTTGCTTCCATAATTTGAATTGCTAGAGAGAATCCTTGGGGATCCTTTGGTTGCTTCTATAATTTGAATTGCTGGAGAGAATCCTTGGGATCCTTCAGCTGCCTTTGAGGGTGGACAATCCTCCTATAATTTCTCCTTTCTGTCTCCAAGTCTTTGTGATAAAATATTTATAAAAATGCTTAATAAATCATGATTTTCTCCACTCAGCCTTATATTAGGCACTTAGAGTATGTTAGCCTTAATCAACACCTATACTAGTATCATAAACCAAAATAATAATAAAAATGCAAGAACAATACATCTAAGAAGGAAAAAAGGTGATTATTAACTCCTCCAAATATGTCTAATGATGGAGCTCATCATCACCCCCCTACTGAATGGTTGCTCATCTTCTAAGCAACTGATCCTCCCCCTCCATTTCCTTCAAAGCTAATCCTCCCCTTGATTTCCTAAGGAAGAAGTGTGGGAGTTTCCCCAAAGGGGTAAAATATGTCATTCTTTCCTGCATTCTCCCATTCTCTATCTTCTGAATCTGTGTCCTCTTCATTAGTCAGCCCCAACAGCAAAGGTGGGCTGAGCTTTAGTCCCAACCATCAGATCTTTTGGCCTGCATCACTATCTTGTATAATGGTGACCTCTCCAATGCACCCCTCAATATTTCTAGAGTATGATACTCCTTGTTTTGGAGGCTATGTGGGAGGTTGTTCCATCTCCTCAGTTTTCCATAATGCACTCCTCTTTTATCTATTTAGAAACATTAGAAAGGTGGCCTATCACTTGGTTTTTAGTCTGAAGGTAAGTTTCAACCAGTCCAGGGTCCTTTTCAACCTCTCAATTGTTAAGGATGACTCCTCTTGGGCTGAACACTTCTAGTCTGAGATATAAGGGTTCTCTATTTCTTCTTCCCATGACCTCGCATATCTCTTTGGATCTATTGTCCTCATTCACCATCCAAGATTCTAGAGCCATTAAATTCACATTCCCCATTGTAGGAGTCGGGTCCCAAATCTCCAGTTTTGTCAGCACAAAGTTCTGCATATAAAAATTTTCCATCTTTTCCTGATCAACTATGTTGGCTTGCTTGTAGAACTTCATGAATTTCCTACAATATTGGAAAGGGAGTGATCCATGGGAGGCTAGAGTGTTGATTTGAAATAGAATCCATTGTTATTTGAGGTAAACAAAATATGAGTTAGAGGGAAAAATGTGCTAAAGGGCTTCTATGCATAAGTCCACTATGGTCGCTACTTGCTCCTCTTTTTGCTGCAATTGATCCTTTAGTGCTACATTCTCTACCTGTGCCTTCTACAGCTGCTCCTTCAGAGATTTTTCTTCAATTCTTTCCTCCCCCCTTGGTGATTCTTCAATGATGATCAGGCTTATGGGAGAAGTTTCTGGCTTTCTCTGATTCTTGTTAGCTTCGGAATACGTAGAGGTTTGCCTTTTCCTTTTTTCAATCAAAGGAGCCATGGTGGCAGTTACCTTTTTGTAGTGAGGGGATGTGACACTGGGTTGTGAGCTTGTGTCTCACCCACTTTTTTCTATCTCTGTGACTTCTATGGCTATTTATTCTAATTTTCTTTGGCTCTTTGTCTCTCTCTCTTCTTCTTCTGGTTCTTGTTTCTATTGGTTCTTCCACCTCTTCTTCTGGTTCTTCTTGCTTCTTCTGGTTCTACCCCGGGTTTCTTCTTTCTTTTTTTCTTTCTAGTTCTTCTTCTTCAAGTGCTGCATGCTTCCATCGGTCCTCTCCCTCTAAAAATTGTCAATTCACTGGTTTATATTAGACGAAATCTCATTTTATTATATGACGCAACTAAATTTGGAGTGCCAATATAACTCCGCTCAACTCCAGTTCTGTTGTAGATAATTGGTTCCTCCTCCCTATTACTTCATATGGAATGTGTGTTTTCCTCCCCTCATTCTCCTCGAATCCACTGATTCTTTTTATTTTTCATGCCTAGGTGGCGTGTACTCCCAGTTTTATTCCAGCCATACCTCACGGTGGTGGCCGAGTTAACTGGCCACCTTTCTGCCCCTCAAACTCTAAGGCTGTAAATTAATTTTTCTGGCTATTATGAATGTGTACTAAGGGGTGAGAGCTTATACCTAAGTTTACCTATTATTTCCAGGGCAGTCGTAGGAGCTGGAGGTTTGAGACAAGCATTTTTAGATGTTGCATTCTTCACCATATTCCTGTTCTCTGAGTGAGCAGGTTCTTGAAGGAGAAACTTCCTTAATGAGCCACTAATATTTGTCAATTTTTTCTCTTTTCTGTGGATGTTGCGTGGGGTGCTTGAGATTCCATGGGTGGCATTATCTTTCTTCTATATTTTTTTATGCAGCTGCCCTTGTTGTTCTTCTTGGCAGTCCATGAACAATTTTGTTTTTGGAGGAACTTTCTGATGTTTGTGGCAGTCTGTTTGTGTGCTGCTTCGCTTGCTACATTGTTCTCAGGAATGGAGTGTGGTGTATGGAGGTGATGGATGAAGTTAATAAGATGAATGGAGTGAATGATGGGATTGACAGAAAGATGGAAGAAGGGAAAATAAGATCAATGCTTCCATGTATTTTCCAGAAACCACTAACAACCTGCAAAACAACAAACAAAGAAAAACATAGTGATGCAGATGCATTTTTTGTTTTTGTTATTTTTCTTTCTTTATTTTTTTAATTTTTTGAAAGAAAGTGAGGTTCCTCCATAGAAGTTTTAAACCCAAAAACTTGCCTTGGGCACCTCAGAGAGGTTTTCACCCATGGATCTTTATTATTATTTTTTCCTTTTTTTTTTTTGAGCAAGTGAGCTGCCTCCATCAAGGTTTTCAACCAACAAGCTTATTATTTTTTCTTTTTTACTTTTAAGAGGTGTGGGAAACTATGGAGTTTCCCATCATGTACACCACTCTTCTTATTGAATTGATGAATTTGTAATATTCCTAAAGTAGCATGCCACTAATAGGAATATTAAGTTTTCTTTTAACACCTAGTTAGATGAATAAATCAATCAGGAGGCCCATACCTATCTTAAATAGGCATAAAATCCCTCTTGATGTGAAAAGGGATCATGATAATAACTGGATCTAGCACCCCCATGTATGAACAAGGTCTAATGCGTGTTGACAGTGTTAAGTTTGAACAAGTCAAGAACACTAATATGAGAGGAGTGGATCATCAATAAAGACAACTCAATATGAATGTGGATTAGATTATGTAGCTATATAAAAGCTATATTGAAGACCCTTAGGTGTGGAAAGGGGCTGGAGAAGGTTGAAGAGGTCAACTTTGACCAAATCAAACAGTGTTGTTATGGAGAAGTGGCATTAATGATGAGACAACACAGTTTTGGAGGGAGATTTTT
This sequence comes from Pinus albicaulis, assembly GCA_034641835.2. Taxonomy (NCBI): domain Eukaryota; kingdom Viridiplantae; phylum Streptophyta; class Pinopsida; order Pinales; family Pinaceae; genus Pinus; species Pinus albicaulis. Next base: position 1,056,702,334 of record CM076582.1, read on the forward strand.
TGTGTGATGGTGGAAACCCTAATGAGTGGGAATCAAGGTGAGAAGGCTCACATTGTTTATAAGGAAGAGGATGGAAGCCATATGGGGTTATATTATGAATTATATTTTGATATTTTTTTTTAGAATTTTTCTCCCTTAAGATGTTTAGCTAAGATTGTTGGTGTTGTTTAGCACAAGGTATTCCTGTTTAGGAATTCCATCTCTTTCCTTCAGACGCCTCTTGGGAGAGTCCTGATCTATCATTCCACATATCCAAAATTCTAGGCAAGCTTTAGTCTTCGGCTTCAACTCATTTTCTGCAGAATATTGCGTTGTGTTGCAGGGTGTTGCAGTGGAGAGTTTAGAAACCCACTTTCTGAGCTAGTTTTTCATAGGAGGAAAGATTCCTTCTCTTGGGAGATCAGTTTGGAGGGTTATTGAACACATTTCAGAACTTTTCCATCAGGTCAATCTATTCCCATTACTTACAATGTAATTTTAGTTTGGAATTGCATTATTTTGGAGGGCAGCTTCAGTGAGGGATCTTGTGGCTCTTTTAGAGTGTTTTCCTATGATTGATGGGTTCAACCTTTCAATGGAGGAGACCTTTGAGTAGATCTACATTAGATATATATTATTTCAACCTCCTATATTCATGTGCTTCAGTTTGTAGTGACTCTTCAGTCCTTGGGTTGTATATCACCATTTGTATTTTGGTGTATTTCCAGAAGCCCTTCCCGGGTTCTCTTGGAATGGTGTAAAAGAGAATAGATCTCAGTTTTTGAGCATTATTATTTAATATAATATCAGATCTATTTGTCTCTATAATTCCTTAGTATAAAACCTCATTAGACTACGTTGTCACTTTTTTCAGTATTTCTGTGTTGCAATAGTTTTAGGGTTGCATTTTTTTTGGCTAATCTGGGTGTAGGAGACTTGTTTAACTCATCTATCATGATTTGTTTTTGATCTCCTTTTGGATTTCGGTCCTATAATGAATAAAATAAGGGATCCATGAGTTGTTATGAGTTTTTATAGCATAAATGTTTGAAAAATGTGTTTTCTGTGCATGTATTGCTAATTTCCCCATTTCGGAATATTATAGTGGTATCGAAGCATAATCATTAGGGGAATTTTGAGGTCTAAAATGGGCCTCCTAAGAAAAATGTAAAACAAAAATAAACTTTATAACAACCAATAGGATTCAAGATGATGATGTCAACCATGGGGGATGATTCACCATTTTTTAAATAAAAAGGTAAAAATATTAAAAAATAATAAAATAATAAAACCACCCTTCAACTGCATTAACTTATCTCCTGTAATTTACCCGTTTGAGTGGGAGTACTCGTTGGATGAAAAATTTAATTCCTCATCCAAGGAGCACCCATGTTGCATACTTTCAATGAAATCTACTACACGAAAAATGAGAAATACATAAAAAACATGATTGTAATAACGTTTTTTTTTATGTATTTCTCATTTTTCGTGTAGTAGGACCCATCGAATGTATGCAACATGGGTACTCCATAGATGGGGAATTAAATTTGACATCCAATGAGTACTCCCGCTCAAAATTTGAGTAAAAAATTTGGGAGATAAGTTGAAAATATGAGTTGAAAAAGTAGTTTTTCCATTTTTCCCTTTAAAATCTGATGATGTCATCAAATCTTATTTGATTTTTTCCACTATTATTTTATAATTTCCTTAGGAGGCCTAGTTTAGACCTCAAAATTCCCCTAATTACTGGCTTAGCCTATGAATTTTCAGCCAATATGCTATAATAATAATAAGAGAAGGAGAAGAGATCTAAAATAATGGAAGGAATGAGCTTTGTCCCATCACTTTTCAGATCTATGAAGAACCTCTCCAAGGAGGTTAAGAAGATGAAAAGGGAAAGATACAATGAGACCTTTAGAGGGTTTCAAGAAGAGGAAGGCCCATGTACTTCCTATTATCAGAGGAAAGAACCAGTGTTGCAGAGAACTCCAAAGCGATACACTATGCCCTTTCCTTTTGAGGGAGAAGATAAGAAGCATGGTGATGGAGGGCATTTGGAACATGAGATCCTGAGTAGATACCTGGAAGAATACAAGTCTCAACCTAGAGCTTTCAAGGAGGTTCTAACTCTCCCACGGTTCATTCAGCTGGAGGAATAAAGGAGACCTTTCAACAATAGGAGAATAAAGGGCAATAGATTTCTATTCTCTACTTTTGATGGGTCATACACATGCACATCAAGAGCTTGGGTGATGAAGCTAGATGCATTATTCCTACTACATCTAGTGGTAGAAAGAGAGTGTGTTGAGATTGGAGTTCTGCACCTTAAGGGTGAAGAAAACATTTGGTGCTTCAGCCATTTGAGCCATGCAAGAGTGACTACTTTTGCAAATTTCACTCAAAGGTTGATAAAAAAAATTTGACAAGAAGAAATCAAAGGAAAAAAATCCTTCACTACCACTTGAAAAGACTTGTACCAGTGCTGATAAAACTATGGAGGAGCAGCCATCATCATCAGCAGTTGGGGGAGCCAACACATTGGAGGAAGGAACTCTTGCGGCCATACAAGATGTTCCCAAGCTTCACCAAGGTATGCATAAGTTTCCACTTTCTGTTATTTTAGCACATCTTATGGAGGTTTTTGGAAATATGCCATTGCATGACCAAGGGTCAAAACATATTTTTGATTTGGAGCAACAGAATTTCATTGCATTGTGCAACCTTTAGTTGTTCAAGGAAAGGATAAACAGTCCTCTTGGCTATTCATTATTGAGATGCACACAACTCCTGGGGTTGGGGTGTGGGTTTTTGGAGGATAGGATGAGCTTTATCCTAAATAATCTACTGCAGAACTATGTGTTCAGCATTGAGCTTGAGCATGAGACAACCAAATACACCATTGTGGAGTCCAACATTGTTGTCATTGAGCAGTAGTGATGAGTTGGGGGGGAAACTATTACTAGAAAATTATGATGACCATTACACTTGTGTGACATTGGATGAGCAGATGATTGATGAGAGTCTTCTTATCCTTCAGCATTGTGATGGATCTCTCTTGTTGAGCATTGCACAACTCTATGAGGAGACATTGCTTTCAGCATACTTGGATCCCTATGGATTCAATATGGTCATTGGTGTGGTATCTTCACTGGGAGATCTCCAAGGGTTTCATTTCAACATCCCATGAAATGTAAAGGTAGAAATATGATCTTGGAGGATGGTATTCTCCATTGGAGGAGTACCAAGATGGATCATGGTCGAAGACACCCACATTTGGATGAATGGGTGTGGATGGTGAGCAAGAGGTTGGTGAGCCACTTGCATATCTATGACATAGGGCAGCAGGAGACATGGCTGTGTTGGCTACTCTTGAAGGAGTTTGGCTATCATGTGACATATCCTTCTTCAAAGGGTGTGTTGGTGGAGGAAATTTGGCAGGACAATTGCATCATATGGAAGTAAGGAGTTTGGGTGCATTGTGTTGATATGACATTCTTCATGTCAATCATCATACCTTCACCTCATGATTTGTATGATGGAGGTGTGAGGGAGAAGCAAGAGTTATTGTTTCTTTGGCTACTCTTGGGAGAGTATGGGTATATTTTTTCCCATACTTGGCATGATATTTCAGGAGAATGGAATGGCACAATAAAAGTGCAAAGAGGCTACCCTTCAACATTGGAGGATAAGGAGGTGCTTTCACAGAGGAATGAGATATCCCCTCATAGCAGCATGATGGTGGATGACTTTGGCATGTGGCATGTCAAAGAAAGGAGTAATGGAGTGACAAGAGCCTTATCACTAAGGCCAACAACGTTGTCACTTAGGAGTATGTATCTATTGATGGAGTGTTCCAAGGTGAGTATGCATCCCTTCCTTTTTCAGACTTTTATGAGGAGATTCTCATGGGAAGAATCATCCATAGACATCACTTTCAGCCTACTCACTCTGAATTGTAAGAAATGTATTTCTGTACTTATTGATCATTTCATAAAGTATTTCCATCTTCTCACCATCTATGTACAGTGCATTCCTCCACAAGAGGGCAAGACTATTTCTGGATTTCATGGTCATTCTAGGACCAACATTTTTAATGGAGATAATTCTTCTATGCATGACCTTGGGAAAGTGTGTTTTTATTCTTATTATGATTAGATGATATATAATTCTATTTAATACCTCATAGTAGATGAGAAAACATGCACAACTAGTAACTTGTTGCAAGACCACTTGCCACATGATGTTCTAAAACAACAATTGGGAAGACTGCGCTGTATCCACTAGAAAAACCATTGGGACTATCCAAACTTGCACATAACCTTTAACATTTTTATGATTTGGATAACATATGGTGATGATGTACCATTCACTTTGTATGGGATGGATTGGGCCATCATGATTCATGATTCTATGGAGAGGATATTTGAAGATCCAATCTTCTTCTTTCCACTTGAGGGCAACATTATTGCAGCCCAAGATCTGCAACTACTCTACACTTATCATGAGTGGAGATAGAGACAACGTGGGGTAGGCTATTTTGTCTACCATTTCAATTATGCAGCTCACCTACATTGCAGGAACCAAAGGTGGAGGAGATTTTTCATGAGTTACCATTTTGGAGGGTGGCTCATTTTGTATGGATGATAGCTTGGGGATGGGAGATTCACATGGGGATGATAGTTCCCAACATATATCAAATATCATGCCTCAAGAAAGCCTTTAGACAACACATTGTTGCCTCCATGGGTGTTTTAATTCTATATGATGATAGCTATTTGGGATGGTCACCAAAAGTTAACTTGCATACTTGGGAGAGGCAAACTGGAAATGTATTGATGAGACAACATCTTGTTGCTTGGAGGATTTTATCATATGAGGATGCTACAGGAGGAGTAGAGGAGGCTCTTCAGTTCTATCCTTGTAGTTTCTTGAGGAAAAGAAACATTTGGGTATGGAGGACTGTAATATTCCTAAATTAGCATGGATCTAATAGGAATATTAATTTTTCTTTTAACACCTAGTAAGATGAATAAATGGTAAGGAGGCCCATACCTATTTTAAATAGGCATAAAATCCCTCTTTATGTGAAATGGGATGATGATAATAACTAGATCTAGCACCCCCATGTGTGAACAACGGCTAATGCATGTGGACAATGTCAAGTTTGACCAAGTCAACAACACTAATATGGGAGGAGTGGATCATCAATGAAGAGAGCTCAATATGAATGTGGAGTAGCTTAGGTAGCTATATAAAAGCTAGATTAAAGACCCTTAGGTGTGGAAGGGGGTTGAAGCAAGTTGAAGAGGTCAACTTTGACCAAATCAAACAACCGTGTTATGGAGGAGTGGCATTAATGATGGGACAACATAGTTTTGGAGGGAGATTTTTTGTGTGATGGTGGAAACCCTAATGAGTGGGACCCAAGTTGAGAAGGATCACATTGTTTATAAGTAAGATGATGGTAGCCATATGGGGTTAGCTTATGAATTATATTTTGATATGTCTGTTTAGAGTTCTTCTCTCTTTAGATGTTTAGCTCAGATTGTTGGTGCTGTTTAGCACAAGGTATTTCTATTTAGGAATTCCATATCTTTTTTTGAGAGGCCTCTTGGGAGAGTCCTGATCTATCATTCCACATATCCAGCATTCTGGCCAAGCTTCAGTCTTTAGCTACAACACAGTTTCTGCAGAATATTGTGTTGTGTTGCAGGGTGTTGCAGTGGAGGGTTGAGAAACCCACTTTCTAAGCTAGTTTTTCATAGGAGGAATGATTCCCTCTCTTGGGAGATCAATTTGGAGGGTTCATGAGAACGTTTCAGATATTTGGCATTAGGTCAATATATTCCCATAAATTACAGTGTAATTTCAATATTGAATTGCGTTATTTTGGAGCGTAGCTTCAGTGAGGGGCGTTGTGGCTCTTTTAGAGTGTTTTCCTGTGATTGAGGGGTTCAACCTTTCATTGGAGGAGACCTTTGAGTAGATTTGCATCAAATATATATTATTTCAGCCTCCTATATTCATGTTCTTTAGTTTGTAGTGACTCTTCAGTCCTTGGGCTGAATATTACCATTTTTATTTGGGTGTATTTCCAGAGACCCTTCCCGGGTTCTCTTGGAATGGTGTAAAAGAGACTAGATCTCAATTTTTTAGCATTATTGATTAATATAATATAAGATCTATTTATCTCTATAATTCCAGAGTACAAACCCTCATTAGACTATGCTGTCACTTGTTGTAGTATTTATGTGTTGCAGTAGTTTTTGGGTTGCATTGTTTTTGGGCTAATCTGGGTGTAGGAGACTTGTTTAAGTCATCTTTCATGATTTGTTTATGATCTCCTTTTGAATTTGGGTCCTATAATGAATAAAATAAGGGATCCATGAGCTGTTATGAGTTCTTATAGCAAAAATTTCTGAAAAATGGATTTTTTGTTCATGTATTGCTGATTTCCCCATTTGGGAATATTACAGAATTCTTCCCTTGATAAAGGCTTCTTGTAAATTTTAAGTCTGTGACCATTGACAAGCAAGGGGATCCCTTCCTCATCTATGGTACTAATTTGAAATACACCATTATAAAATCATTTATCCACTATGTAAGGCCCCAACCATCTTGTCATCAGCTTGCCTTTGAAGTCTTTAAACCTTGAATCAAACAACAGTGCCCAATCTCCTGCTTGGAAGGTCTTTTCTTTGATGTTCTTGTCATGCCATACCTTCCTTTGTAGCTGAACTACCTCTTTGTGAAGAAGTGCTTACATTCTAAACTCATCCAATCCATTTAGTTGCAGAAACCTCTCTTTTTGGGCATTTATTAGATCTAGATTTAATTCAGCTACCATTCTTAAATTATTGAATTCAAACTCAACTGAAAGTAGAGCTTTCTTACGATAGACTAGTTCATAAGGAGTCAATCCCGTTGTTGTCCTCCAAGTGGTGTTGTAGGCCCAATTAGATTCTACCAATCTATCTACCCAATATTTTCTACTGCTGCTCACAACCTTGGTGAGGATGCTATCCAAAGCTCTGTTAGTTACTTCTACTTGGCCATTCGCCTCAATGTGATAGGTAGTAGAAGTTATATGCTTAATATTGTGCTCACTGAAAAGATTCTCAATGAGGTGAGAGGTGAACTATGATCCCTAATAAGTGACTATTTCTCTGGGATATCCAAATTTGTGAAACACATTCTCCCTCAGAAATTTGAGTACTTTTTCTTTAGTTTCTACTTTCACTGCTTTTTCTTCAGCCCACTTTGTCACGTAATCAGTGCAGACTATAATATATTTATTTTGTTCGGATGGTGGATTGATGGGTCCAACAACGTACATGGGTGAAAATGTGAAGTTGGGTTACACTTTTTGCACTTCTTTGAGAAAAAAACTTTCATTTTTTTCAGTTCTTCAACTTTCTGCAAGCTAAAACAATTTTTCTGTTTAGAATTTCATTTTGCAATAAAAATAAAAGTTGTCAGAAATTTTGTTAGCTTTCTATTACTTATGTTTTGGAATTTTTTATACCCATTTGTTATGTCGACTTAGCGTTTCTTTGAGTGTGTGTTTTTTAACAATCAATGGATTCATAAGAAGTCATGTTTGTACACAATGTTATATTCTTTGAAAATTTGTGTTTTTGAGAAACAAAATGTGTTACAACAATCAAGACAGAGTCTACTTTGGTTTCGTCATATTTACAAAGCTAATGGATGCATATCATAATTACTAGAATTTTTTGAACTGATCTGATATGAAAAACTGCATATTTTGAATATGTTTCCCGACGCAAGAAATTTCTTAACATATATTTTATAAAATAAAAATCTAAAAGCTACCCATTAGAGACAACGAACCAATGTAATGCACGATAATTTTTTCAATTTTTTTTACAATGTATTTTGGAAGATACAAAATTTTGATTTCACTGAATCACAATGACCTTTAGAAATTATTTGCATCCATTTTATTACAAAATTAATTAAAATTCATAAATATTTATGAAATTCCATGAAAGTTATATTTCTTGAAAGTAAATTTAATTCTAAAAATTCTTGTCTTGGTTCTGATAGTTAATTCAAAATGTTTCATGGAGTTTAATCAGTCCAAATTTGCAGAATCGTATTCAGGTCTTGGCTCTGCATAACTGGTGACACGTTAGTTCAGTCGAACTCTTAAATAAAGTTCAGCCGAACTGTTTTTTGTGCCGACGGCACGTTAAATCAAAGGACAAAGTAGTTCAGCTAAACTATTTATTAGAAGTTCGGCCGAACTTTTACCTATTTTTCTGTTAGTCAGAAAGTACCAACGAGCCCATCCAAAAAAACATTTTGTGGCAATATAAATTGCCACAAAACCATTTGTTATTTTCGTATATTTTCACACATTTGGTCTGATTTTACAAAAGTCTTGATCTGATTTTGCATAGAATTTTTTTGGGTTTAAGGAATTTTCTTCGAGGTACATTCAAAGGAATTTTCTTTGAGACACATTATTTTCGTACATCTGATCTAATTTTGCAAGGAATTTTTTTGGGTTTAAAGAATTTTCTTGGAGGTACATTCAAAAGACATTTCTTGGAGGTATGTGATACAGTTTTTTGGGCTTCATTTTTTTTTTAAGTATGAATTTGGGCTTAATTTCGAAAAGACATTTTTTGGTTTTGGGTTGAAGTAAATCTTTTATAATGATTTTTAAAATGATTTTTTGCATAACCTTTTAAATGAAATTTTTTTGTAAGACTTGGAAGGAAACATTTTGAACTTTGTTTCATTTTTATAAGACATTTTTTTCTTGAATTTTGTAAAGTAAGTGTTTTGGATTGGAGTATGTATTTTTTGCAAAAATATTAAAATGAGTTTTTTTTAATTGAGTTTTTGTCTAAATTTTTTAACTTCATACTCTATTATCACGGGAAATCGAATAAATTGTACGAGAAAATATGATCAAAAAAGAGAGCTTAAGGAATGTAGAGAAGAGACGAGACAATCTCGCAAAAGAAAGATAGAAGCACTCTCAGATATTGAATGGGAAAATCAACCTCAACTATAAGTTGAAACAGGTATGTAAATACAAATATTATGATTTTGATATATTTAAAATTTTCCTAATGTAAAATGTGAAGCTTAATTTTTATTTGATGAAATAATTTGAAAAATATTTTGCAATGTAAACAAAGACAAATATTCCTCAAAACATTGATGATGAGATACAAAATTTTGAAAGAGAAAGTGAAAGAGATATTGAACCAATGATTGAAGATGGTGAAAATGATGAAAGAAATTCAAGTGAAGAAATTGAATCACAAGGTGTATATATATATATATATATATATATATATATATATATATATATATATATATATATATATATATATATATATATATATATATATATATATATCTGTTGAACACATGCACGTATTATTGAAATTATACATATATTTATTAATTTAGTTATTTATTGAATATGTAAACTTATTATGTACTATTCATTCGAATATGTACAAATGAAATCAATGTCGATGACGAGATGTTAGAAAATGTTGACACTCACACATATGGAGATAAAAAAGCTGACCATTATATACGATATCGTGTTAACCACATTTTTGAGAAGTATTTCATAAAGGAAAATGTGACAGTTCAAGCCCAAATGTTGAAAGGTCTCCTATCATTAAGGAAATTAAAAGAAGCTACGAATTTATTGGGTATTCGAAAATCAACCAAAGATAAAAAAAAATGAAGGAAAATGTGATACAAAATATAAATAGTGCTATAAATTCAATTAAAATATCTAGAAAGAAAAATGTTTTAGTTCTACATAGAGCAATACATATGGCATTGGTTTCATCAAGTACTAAAGAGAATCGCTTGGTAAAATCTATGGCACGAGCATTAGGAACATCACGAAAAACTTTGCACAAACATCGGGAATTTTGGTTGCAAATAGATGTAAATGATGAAATTGATTGTTGGAGAGCTATTTTTAGGCAACCATATAAAGATAGACTTGGATAAAATGTTAAAAAAATAATATATGAATATTGGAAGAACAATTCGCGTGTTTCGCCAACTGCAAGGCATGTGATGCGAAGAAGAATAGCACGAAATCAGTACGAAGAACATGAAAAACATTTCTTGGAAACCACTTAGATAGAGTTGTTCAACAAGTTCAAAGAAGAGAATCATGAAATTCATGTTTCAATCAGTGCTTTTGTTCAACAAAAACCATGGTATGTAAAACCTATCACCGTATGCGACACTTGTTGTTGTCGTTATCATGTGGAATTTGAGTTATATTATGACACATTCCTTGATTTTGGTAGAAAATTTTGGAAGGATTCACCTCCTCCTTCCACTATCCGTGATTTCATATCTCAAATTCTATGTGAAAGAGAAAGTGATGAACTATTTTACGAAAAGAAATGTGTTGGTGGTAAAAAATGCGATGATTGTGGAAATTTGACTAAATTTCAAAAAAAATATCGTACTGATATAAATTATCAATCATTGTCCAACATGAAAGTGAAATGGAAGAGATATGAATATATCCATACATCTATTCAAGGTGGAAATCGTGTTAAAAGAATTGAATTACAAGAAGACAAAATTTTTGTGATAGACTTTTTCAGAAAGTTTGAGGCATAAATTTACAAATACACCAAGAATTTCCATAGAGCTCGATGGAAAGACTTGCAATTCAAAAAATCTCATGAATTTTTTCCACCAGGGACCATTTTGTCAGTGATTGATTTTGCAGAAAACTACACATTTGTTCCACAAAAAGAAATTTAGAGTGAATACTATCATTCTGACCAAGTCTCCATGCTCGTCCATATTCTATATAGACATGCTGAACAAAATGTCGATCATATAGAAAGCACCAGTGAAAATCGACATATTATTAAAGAATATCACTTTTATATCAGTGACAATCGTACACATGATACATATTTTGTACAACATTGTTTTGGAAAAATTTATGATTCCTTGAAAAATCGTGGAATAACATTCAATGAACATTGGATATGGTCAGAAGGATGCGTAGGACAATTCAAATTTGCACTATCATTCTTTTGGTTGTGTTGTTTTCATAAGAAAACCTACATTAAACATTGTTGGAATTTATTTGAGACTAACTGGCCATGGAAAAGGAGAACATGATGGTGCAGGGGCATGCAAAAAACGAGCACTTTGAAGATATCAAATGAACCCCTCTGCAAGCCGACTTGTGGACGCGAAAGAAGTTGTTCAATGGTGCATCGCTGCTCTAAGCCATGAGACTAACTGATCAAGGGAAGTGCGAAGGTACATTCAATTTAATTTTTATTGGATATCTAATTAAATAAACAGTGTACATTTATCACAATGATTATCTTTGATTGTATTTTGATATCATATTTACATTCTTCTTTAAATTTTCCATATAAAGGTTTTTTTGGCATATTGGGATCGAAGACATAGATAGATCAATTGGAAATGATGTTGACACAATAAAAGGAACTTTAAAATTTCATTCAATTAAAAAAAAATCGTCAAGAAATGTGTTTGCATTGGATAAAAGAAAATATTCTTGTTTTTGTCTTGTTTGCATAAACAACAGAAAATCCAATGACATTTGTGAAAACAAAATGTATGTAAAAAATTGGAAACATACAAAGCTAAATACAAAGGGAAAATTGTCCGTTGCAATGTTTGAAGAAATGCAATCAGAGGAGACTACAATATCATCCGATGGTGATCGAGTTTCTGATCTTGTTAGAGAAGGTAACATTTGAATTGCTTTCTAATGATAAAGATCTAGAACTAAATTTGAGTATGTATAACTTTTTCAACTTTGTTTTATTGTGCAGGAGATGTTTTTCCTATAATTGCACCTACTGAAAACGATGAAAATGTGAAGTATTATTTGATGTGTTGCACTGAACAAAAAATGAAATTATTAGAAGACTATAATGATCATGGATTTCCATATGAAAGAGGATCTATTATACTGAAAGGTTATTTTTTCAAACAAACTAATAAAAGTGGGAATTTTGTTTACTTTGAAGACTACGAACCTGATCTCATAAGTTTTCAATATAGTCACTTGGTGTGTGTAGCATGCATAAATTTTATCAAGGTTCAATCAAAGAAAAAAATGAATATTAAGAAACGGAAAATATCGAAATCCGATCATGAACGGATTATTGAAGATGGCATTCCATTGGAATTTTTTTTATTGAACTGCCCAAAAATTTATTCTCTTTGGATTATATGTTCTAGAACTTCTGGTACTCAATTAGAAATTGAGCTGCCTTGTTATGTTATCTGTGTAAGTGTTTGCACATGTACAAATTGTTTTGGTACATGCACACTCTAGTATCAACTAAAAGTATCTTTTTTATACATGCATTGCTGAAAAATGTTGCATATATATATATATATATATATATATATATATGTTCTATAATGCAATTAAATTAAAGTAGTTTTTCTATGTGCATTGATGAAAAATGTTGCATGTACTGGATATATACACGAACTCAATGCACACAGTTTTTCCTGTGCGATTTTTTGGTAAAAAGTATCCACAATGCAAATAAATCATCTGCAACATACTTTTGTATGAATATTCCTTTCAGACAAGAGACTCGGAGCACTTCTTCGACTTTTGGTGGGATTTGACCGACATCTCTATTCCTAATTGAAAATCTAGTACAAAATTTGTCTTTCCAGTGGTCGAATATGTTCTATGTGCATTGATGAAAAATTTACATACCACATACTATTGTTTAAGTGAAACAAATTTTAAAAACTTACCAAATGTACTTCAACCATTTCTAAAACTTGAATTTTAATTTTTTTTTTATTATATCAAAACAAATTACTTCACATGTCATGCCAATTGTAGTTCAACTATCCAATAAAAAAATTAAGCATTTAACATTATATCACATGCCAAATGTAGATTGAAATGGTATCCAAAACTTAGTTTAAAATTTTTTTTATTATATCACAGCATTACTTCACATGCTTAATTTAGTTCAACCATCCAAAACTTGGGTTTTAAAAACTTTTTGACTATATCACAACATTACTTGACATGCTATCCAATTGTAGTTCAACTATCCAATAAAACATTCAACATTATATCATGTGCAAAATGTAGATTGAAACCATCCAAAACTTAAGTTTTAAAAACTTTTTGATTATATATCATGCAACATTACTTCACACGCCATGCCAATTATAGTTCAACTATCCAATAAAAAAATTTAACATTATATCACATGCCAAATGTAGATTGAAACCATCCAAAATTATAGATCACAACATTACTTCACATGCACGTATTACTTCACATGCCATGCCAATTGTATTTCTTGACTATCCAATAAAAACATTAAACATTTAACATTAAATATCGCATGCCAAATGTGGATTGAAACCATCCAAAACTTGAGTTTAATTTTTTTTTTGATATATATCATGTAACATTACTTCACATGCCATGCCAATTACAGTTCAACTATCCAATAAAAACATTAAACATTTAACATTAAATATCACATGCCAAATGTAGATTGAAACCATCCAAAACTTGAGTTTTAAAAGCTTTTTAATTATATCATGTAACATTAATTCACATGCCATGCCAATTACAGTTCAACTATCCAATAAAAACATTTAACATTTAACATTAAATATCACAAGCCAAATGTAGATTGAAACAATCAAAAACTTGAGTTTTAAAAACTTTTTGATTATATCATGTAACCTTACTTCGCATGCCATGCCAATTATAGTTCAACTATCCAATAAAAACTTTTAACAGTATATCACATGCCAAATGTAGATTGAAACCATCCAAAACTTAACTTTTAATTTAACAAAAAATTATAGATCACAACATTACTTCACACGCCAAATGTACTTCAAGCATCCAAAACTTAAATTTTAAAAAGAAAACAAATTATAACACATCATTACATAACATCCCAAATGTAGTTCAGAAGCAAAACATTAATTTATATATGACAACACTACTATTAGTTCAATTATCCAAAACTTAAAATTTTAAAAAACCAAACAAATTATATAACAACATGACTTCACATTCACATGCAAAAAGTACTAAAACCATCCAAAACTTAAATTTTTGGAAGAAAACAAATTATATTAACACTGTAATAAAATATGTCCAAAAATTGTAGATCTCACAAGTATCATGTATCAAGTTATATATATATATATATATATATATATATATATGATAGTTCATCTAGATAATATATAAAAAAATAAATTTAAGACTATCTAAATCTTGAAATCAAATCTACAAATCATGTCCATCAAATAGAGATGGATGTAGTGTATTTCCTATCAGAGTCTCAATCCGCGCATTGTTGGAAATACTGAGAGGGGGGGTGAATCAGTATCTCTTACAATTAGAGCATTAGTTAATCTTCAATTATTATTAGTGTTTGTACAATGATAACAAAAAACAAGAGGAACAAAAATGCACACAATTTTTAAGGTGGAAACCCACTCCAGGAAAAAAACCACCTAATGCTTTTCTAATAATTCTTTTCAACTCCAATTGAAAATAAAGCTCCAAATTCCTAGAATATAGAAAATAATTCTTCTCCAGCTACCACTGGATGGATGCTCCAATGATCGATATTCTTCAGTAGTCACTGAATGGATGCCCCAACACCCAATGAGCTACAACTCACCCTAGCACCACCCTACCACCCTATAGAAGAATAAAAGAAGAATGGACTCTCGTACCAGGGAAAATGGTCCACTTTACAATGATATAGAATGATGTAGAAGAAGAGAATATACTAGACCATAACCCCAACTTTGACACAATCACCTAATGATGATCCTAGACCTCCCAACACTGCCTCTTCAACCCTTGGCAGATAGACACTAGTACAATTTGTACAATAATGTATTTACAATGACTAAGTACAATGATACCTTTATAATGATTGTATGTAGTGCTGTCCACTTGAAGACTTCATATGATGAACTTCTTGCTGTTGTTATTTACCTTTGTTGCTACTCTTGTCATGCTACCCTCTACTGCACCTTGTTTTTCTTTTATGCCGTAGAAAGTCTGGTCCTTTGCAATCCTTGACAACACATGATCTAGCTTTTTCTTGCCTTCTAGGAGCTCGATATTGAATCTGGTGTATCTCTGTTATTTCAAATCCTCAATATATGATTTTCGGTCCTGTAGTAGTCATCTGATTCTTCTTTCCAATGCCATAGGTCTGACCCAATTTGGATTCTTCAAGAGAGATTTATACCAAATTTCTCACACTACCCTAATTATGGACTGTTTCAGAGGAGCGCACTTGTACGGCATCCCATGTGTCACTTTTTATTCATTTTATTTTGAAATTGATAGAACGAAAAGTTAAGACTTTTCACTATCCGTAAATTTTTACCACATTCCAATCCAATACTCAGAGAGAGAGTTATGACGAATTTACCAAGGTCACTTCTTTGAGATGAATTTCAGGAGCCTGCAAAAACCCTTACTTCCACAGATCATATCTCCAAAAATATTGCGTAACTTGATCTCAAATTTTTAGTGCAGCTTCCTCAGGATTTCAGCTTTGCCTCATAAACATTTCAGTTTTTGAGCCTTCGTAGAAAAAAATTTAGAGTGAAAATTCCACGATGACCTGTTGCAGATGGCCGAATCCCTAGCCTAAGGAGGAAATGAAGATCACAATATATATGAATTCTTAAGTTGAGAGGGGCTTCAACAAGTGAACGTGGGAGGGATTTTAGGAGCTTAGAAAATATTAATTATGACTTTTCAATGACCCATGCCCCAACCCCATGGGGTTTTAGCCCACTAACTGGAGTACAAACTTCAAACATGAATATCTCTCAAACCATGAAGAATTACATGGCGTGCCATATATCAACAGAAACATCTCGACAAGTAGAAACCATCAAAAGCATTATTGACTCAGAACATATTAATATGGTAGGTCAAAATTCTCATTCAATATTGGGTTAGCCCCTGGTGCTTCTTGGGTTGACATCAATGACAACCGCTGATCAACAATATCCCCCTTTGGCATTGATGGCAACACAAGTACTCCCCCTGCGATCATGACACCTCTTCCTACAACATTCTCTCCCCCTTTGACATCAATGGCAAAGGGTAACTCCCCCTGAAACACAACCATCCTGTGGACCTGTACACACTTCCACTCGCACTGACACAGAACCATCCTGCAGACTTGTACACACTTCCACTCCCCCTTTATATTCTGAAAAAGGAAAATCTAATGAGAACTTGGGAGAATCCCAAGATTTTGATGAAGATATTCAAATGCTTCACGAGGTAAAGGTTTAGTGAAGATATCAGCAATTTGTTATTTTGTACAAACATACTCAAGTTTGATATTCTTTTCAGCAACTTGTTCTCTAACAAAATTATATTTGATTGGAATGTGTTTTGTTTTTGAATGCATCATAGGATTCTTGAAGATGCTGATGGCACTAGTGTTGTCACAGAATATGGGAATAGGCTCACTGAATTGTACTTGAAGATCTTGCAAAGTTTGTTTCATCCAAAGGACTTGAGTACAACATGATGTTGTTGCAATGTATTCTGCTTCCGCTATAGATAACGAGATTGAAGTTTTCTTTTTGCTCAACCATGATACGATACAACCACCTAGATAGAATGCTGCTCCACTAGTATTTTTATGATCATCAATGCTTTCTGCCCAATCTGCATCTGTAAAGGCTTGAATAATGAAATTGTTACCCTTGGGATACCACATGCCATATTCTTTTGTGCCCTTTAGATATCGAAGAATTCTTTTGATGACAATAATATGTGATTCTTTTGGTGCTGCTTGGAATCTTGCTACTTGTCAAACTGCTTGCATAACATCTAGCCAAGAGGCTGTTACATATAGAAGACTACCAATCATAGATCTGTGCAACTTCTGATCCACATCCTTAGATGAGTCGTTTATGCTCAATTTGCAACTTGTTACCATTGGAGTAAGGATGGGTTTGCAATCTTCCATTTTGAATTTCTTGAGCATTTCCTTGATGTACTTAGCTTGACATATAAATATTCATTTCTCTTGCTGAGATATTTGAAGCCCTAAGAAGTATGTCAGCTCACCAAGTAAAGATATCTCAAAATCACTTTGCATCTTTGTAGAAAAGTTCTTACTTAGTCGATCATCATTGCTACCAAATATTATATCATCCACATATACCTCAACAATTGTTAAATTATCTTTATCTATTTGTACATAAAGATTGCTATCAACAGTACCTTTCTTAAACCCTTGTTGACGTAGATATCCATCAAGATGATCATACCATGCTCTGGGAACCTACTTGAGACCATATAGAGCCTTCTTTAACCTACAAACATAGTCTTATTTTTGTGATAGTAGAAAACCTTTAGGTTTCTCGATGTAAACTTCTTCTTCTAATTCTCCATTTAGAAATGTTGACTTAACATCCATTTGGTAGGCTTTGATTTTTCTTGAACATGCATAGGTGAGAAAAACTCAGATGGCTTCCATTCTGGCAACTGGTGCAAGTGTTTCGTCAAAATCAATTCCTTCCACTTGTGCATAGCCTTTGCAAACCAATCTTGCTTTGTTTCTGGTAACCTTCCCATATTCATTCAATTTGTTTCTGAACACCCATTAAGTCCCAATTACATTTTTATGTTTTGGTCATGGAACTAATTCCCAGGTGTTATTCTTCTCAATTTGATCCAATTCTTCATTCATAGCTGCTACCCAATGTTCATTTTGGCTGGCTTCCTCAAAACTACTAGGCTCAAAGGTTGCTAGAAAAGCAACGTGAGCTTGTTGTGATGAACGAAGCTGTAGACCTTCATTTATGTCACCAATGATTTGATTTGATGGATGGTTCTTTTGAATCCACTCTTTTGCTCTCCTTGGAGGAGCTTGTTGTTGTTGTTCTGGTATATCTTGATTATCATTGTTTACTTCTTCCTTGTTGATAGTGGCTTCTTGTTCTAAAATTTTATATGTGTCTTTTTCAGCCCCTGTCTCAAGTTTCAAAGATTCTAGATCCTCACCATTACTCGCTAGAACACCATCTTCTTCAAATGTAACATTTATGCTCTCCACTATCTATTTTCGTCTTAGATTATAGCATTTATAGGCCTTTCTTTTGCGTAAGTAACCAACAAAGATACCTTCATCAACATGTGATTCAAGCTTACCCAAATTTTGATCTTCTGTTTCGATATAACATTTGCTTCCAAAGATTCTGAAATATTTTACATTTGCTCGTTTTCCTTTCCATAATTCATATGGAGTCTTGTTGCAATTATTTCTGAGAAGACTTCGGTTGATAATGAAGACTGTCATATCAATTGCTTGAACCCAAAATTTTTCATCCAATTTTGAGTCCTTCAACATTGTTCTACCCATTTCCTGTACAGTTCTATTCTTTCTTTCAGCAACTCCATTTTGATGAGGTGTTCATGATGTTGAAAATTGCCTTTTTATTCCATTTTCGTCACAGTATTGCTGAAATAATTTGGAAGTGAATTCTCCACCATTATCTGATCTTAAACACTTTATTTTCAAATCAGTTTCATTTTCAACCAACTCCTTGTAGATCTTAAAGCACTCAAATGCTTCAGATTTTTTCTTTAAGAAACTGACGGCTGTCATCCTAGTATAGTCATCTATCATCAACATGAAATATAATTCTCCATCTAAGCCTTTTGTTCTCACAAGGCCACATAGATCAGTATGTATCAATTCTAATGGATGTGATGAAAAGTGTTCTTTTGTTTTAAATTGGACTTTTGTCTGCTTGCCATGCCGACATGCCTCACATAGTGTGTTAGAAGGTTTTGAGATTTTCGGCATTTCTCGTATTTCTTCCTTTTTGCTTATCCTGACAATATTGTCAAAGTTTATGTGACCCATTCGTTTGTGCCATAACCAACTTTCATCTTCTTTAGCTAGTAGACATGCTTTAGTTGCTTCATCCAGAACATATATGTCGTTTGGAGCTCGACTTGCTGTAGCCACAATTTTACCATACCTGCCTTTCCTGATTTCACATTTTTTGGAGTTGAATAGCATTGTGTGTCCTTGATCACACATTTGTCCAACACTGAGCAGATTGTGATCGATGTTTTCGACCAATAGAACATTCTTGGCTATAACATCTTTGCTTCCGAGAGTGATGGTACCTAATCCTATAACATTTGAAGATCCATCATTTCCAAAGGATATGGTTCCATCCTTCTTCTCTTTCAGAGATACAAATTTCCTTCTCTCTCCAGTCATATGCGTTGAGAAACCGCTATCAACATACAACACATCTTTCTTTATTTGAACCTTGAGAGCGAGAGCACAATTATCAGTCTTCTTCTTCTTCCATGTTCGTTCATTCTGTGGCTTCGAAGATACTTCTGAAGGAATTTCAAGTCTGTAGTCTCTGGCTATGTGTCCAAATTTCTGACATTTGTAACATTCCATATTATTTCTTAAATTTTCAAATCTATCGATGTTTCGTTGAGACCTGGGAGGTTCATATTTGAAGAATCTCTTGGAATTGTATTAGTTCATAGGGTATGTGAGGCATTCTACAGCTTTATGACCAAATTTTCCACATGAATAACAATAGCCATGAAAAATATGTTGGTACCTGGATGAAAATGTTCATCGAGGAATCATCTTCCAAGGATGTGCTTGCGAATCTTGTCCAATGAAGTCTTCATGTATGTCAGATCTCATAGGTTCATTGTATTTTGTTGTAGAAGGTCCTGCTTCTTCTTCTTTGTAACCAAGGCCAGTTCTGTCATTGTAAGATCGTTGATTGTTGATGAGTTCTTCCAATGCCCTTGAGATGTTGGCATAGTTTTCGACAGTTTTTCTTTTCTTCACTTCCTTACGCAGCGAGACTACTTCGACTTCTAATGCTTCCCTTTCTTGGTTTCTTTCTTCCAACCTTTTTTGAAGTAACTCTTCAATACATTTGTGTTCTTCAACCTCAATTTTGAGACCCTGAACTTTTTCTTCAAGAGTGTTGGAACGGATCTTCTCATCATTGAGCTCTTTTATAAGCTTGATTGCCTCCTCATAAAATTCTTCTATGGTCAAGCGTTCTTCTTCATTTTTTGATACTTCTTGTTTATTGTGCTTGGCCATAAACAATACTTTGTCATTGGCTTCTTCTTTTGTGTCACTTTCTTCATCATACGAGGAGCTATCTTCTTTAGAGAAAAAGTTCCTTTTGGATCCTTTATTTTTTCCCTGCTTGTTGAATTTCTTAAAGCCTTTCTTTCCTTTTGATTTGCCATCACTTTTGTTTGGACATTTTGCTATGAAATGCCAAACCTCACCACAACTGAAACATATCAATGGAAGTTTACCTTTGAATTTTCCCTTACCAGGTTTTAGTTTTCTTGTAAAGTAAGCATATTCTTCATCTGAAATACCTTCTCCATCATCTCCCTTTTCTTCACACTTGCAAGTGCATGTCATTTCAATTGAAGGTTGTTTTTCCTTATTGGTTTGCTTAGATTCAACGAACGTAGTTTCTAGATTTGAAGTACCCTTTTCTTCATCAAGTCTCATTCCATATGCTATGAGAACTCCATGTAATTCTTCCTTGCTAAGTTTGTCCAGATTTGCACTGTATTCTAAGACCAATACCTTTGGGTTGAATCTCCCTGGTAGCGTTCTAAGAATCTTCTGTATAATAGTATTCTCATCAACTGGCTCTCCCAATCCTTCCAGAGTATTGGTTATTTCATCAACGTATTGGAAGTATGCAGCAATGTTACAATCTTCTTTCATTCTGAGTTGCTCAAATTTTGCTCTATAGATTTGAAGCTTTGCTTCTTTGACATTTGAGTCACCTGCATATATATTCTCAAGCTTGTTCCATACATTTTTGGCGGTTTTACAACCCAACACCTTATGATAAGCAGATTCAGTAAGTCCACTGATAATAATATTCTTTGCTTTTGCATCATTTACCAAATTCTTCTTACCTTGTTCATCCGCGGTTGATGTAAATCCATTTTGAATAGTGTCCCATACTTCATAACCTTGCGCCAAGAGATATACCTCCATTCTTCCTTTCCAAAGTGCATAATTATTTTCATTGAATAGAGGTACACCATTCTTGGTATGCTCCATGACCTCCTTCCAGCTGTTAAACTGCTATTGAAGGAACCAAGCTCTAATTCCAATTGTTGGAAATACTGAGAGGGGGGGTGAATCAGTATTTCTTTCAATTAGAGAATTAGTTAATCTTCAATTATTATCAATGTTTGTACAATGATAGTAGCAAACAAGAGGAACACAAATGCACACAATTTTTAAGGTGGAAACCCACTCCGGGACAAAAACCACCTAATGCTTTTCTAATAATTCTTTAATATTCAACTCCAATTGAAAATAAAGCTCCAACTTCCTAGAATCTAGAAAAGCATTCTTCTCCAGCTCCCACCGGATGGATGCTCCAACGCCCGAGATTCTTCAGTAGTCAACTGAACGGATGCCCCAACACCCAATGAGCTACAACTCACCCTAGCACCACCCTACCACCCTATAGAAGAATAAAAGAAGAATGGACTCCCGTACCAGGGAAAATGGTCCACTTACAATGATATAGAATGATGCAGAAGAAGAAGATATACTAGACCATAACCCCAACTTTGACACAACCACCTAATGATGATCCTAGACCTCCCAACACCGCCTCTTCAACCCTTGGCAGATAGACACTAGTACAATTTGTACAATAATGTATTTACAATGACTAAGTACAATGATACCTTTACAATGATTGTATGCAGTGCTGCCCACTTGAAGACTTCATATGATGAACTTCTTGCTGCTGTTATGTACCTTGGTTGCTGCTCTTGACATGCTACCATCTGTTGCACCTTGTTTTTATTTTATGCCGTAGAAAGTCTGGTCCTTTTCAATCATTGACAACACATGATATAGCTTTTTCTTGCCTTCTAGGAGCTCGATATTGAATCTGGTGTATATCTGTTATTTCAGATCCTCAATATCTGATTTTCAGTCTCGTAGTAGTCCTCCGAGTCTTCTTTCCAATGCCACAAGTATGACCCAATTTGGATTCTTCA
The DNA here is from genome assembly GCA_034641835.2 of Pinus albicaulis. Lineage (NCBI taxonomy): Eukaryota > Viridiplantae > Streptophyta > Pinopsida > Pinales > Pinaceae > Pinus > Pinus albicaulis. Next base: position 1,056,724,454 of record CM076582.1, read on the forward strand.
AGAGAGAGTTATACCCAATTTCTCACACTGCCCTAATTATGGACTGTTTCAGAAGAGCGCACTTGTAGGGCATACCACATGTCAGTGTTTATTCATTTGCTTCTGAAATTAATAGAACAAAAAGTACAGAATGTGCACTATCTTTTGCTTCTCACAGCATTCCAATCTGATACTCAGAGAGAGAGTTATGACGAATTTACCAAGGTCACTTCTTTGAGATGAATCTCAGGAGCCTGCAAAAACCCTTACTTCCACAAATCATATCTCCAAAAATATTGTGGAACTTGATCTGAAATTTTTACTACAGCTTCCTCAGCATTTCAGCTTCACCTAATTAAACTTTCAGCTTATGAGCCTTCGTAGAAAAAAATTTAGAGCGAAAATTCCACGATGACCTGTTTGAGATAGCCGAATCCCTTGCCTAAGGAGGAAATGAAGATCACAATATATATGAATCCTTAAGTTGAGAGGGGCTTCAACAAGTGAACATGGGAGGGATTTTAGGAGCTTAGAAAATATTAATTATGAATTTTCAATGACCCATGCCCCAACCCCATGGGCTTTTAGCCCACTAACTGGGGTACAAACTTCAAACATGAATATCTCTCAAACAGTGAAGAATTACATGGCGTGCCATATATCAACGAAAACATCTCGACAATTTGAAACCATCAAAAGAATTATTGACCCAGGATATATTATTTTGGTAGGTCAAACTTCTCATTCAATATTGGGTTAGCCCTTGGTGCTGCTTGGGTTGACATCAATGACAACCGTTGATCAACATGCACTATCATGCGATGCATGGGAAACCTGTACACAATGCATATGTACAAACATTAAATTTTGATGTTTTAAAAATGAGTGAGAATATATATAGAACTTCATGTAAAAAACAAAATATAAAAAAAAAATCCATGCAATACCTCATGAGGTTCCCTCTCCATTTGTTCACTTGCTACAAGTTCACCCATGGGAACATCTCCAATAGTAAACTGTACAATATACATGTATAGTTATATATATATATATATATATATATATATATATATATATATATATATATATATATATAAGTGAAAAAATTTCCATACTTGTTATGAATGTGGCACATCTCTTAAGGAAGTAGAACGTACATCTCCCAAGGAAGAAAAAGGTACTGCCATCCCAAAAACATCAGACAGAATTGGAATTTGTTAAAAAAAAAATTCATTATATATACATACATGTACATGTGTGCACAATTATCTATTTAAAAAATATCACTTAAAAAACACTAACATTTGCCAACATATCTTGATGGTGAGACCCATCTGCATTGTCTGAACCAGAGGTCCCGAATGTGATATTAACATTTTTTTCATTCATCATGCGTGACAACTGTAAATGGTGTTTTAACATATAATGATACATTTTTGTTAGATTAATGTGCATACAAATAGATGTATACATGTATTTATTACAAATTGTACACATGTATGTGTTAAAATAATTGAACCTTAAGGTCATTAACACATACCATTCCCGTGCGCTCTTCCTCATGAAGAATTAAGTATTTCCAACCATTGAGACAATTCTTTGCATATATTCGAAGATCTTCAACATTCATGTTGTCAATCTCTTCATCTGTACAATACACAAAATTGGCACGTGCATTCTCGCGTGCTCTTTATCGATTTAGAAAAAAATCGACTCCACCCAATCTACTGTAAACATTATCGATCATGACATCCCTTGCTTCTCAATTTATTTGAGAAGTCGCATCCATCTCTGACTGCATAGTTTCGACCCGAAAAGGTCGACTCACCAATGGCGGCTCAGGGCAAGGCAACTCCACATCTCGCTTAGCGCCCTTATGGTCATACAATCGACCTTTCTCTGGACCAAAAAATTCTGATGGAATTTCTTTGTAATTGGGTTTCATTTTCAAAACAAATTCTGCATAAAACAATTGTGCAAAATAAACAGGAACCTTGTCGTTCCATGGGAGCCTTCCATAGGCTGCATGCCTATCATGTTGGAAAAATACTGAGAAGGGGGGGGGTGAATCAGTATTTAGAACTGACTGACAATTTTTCTTTCTTTTCTCTTAAGACCATATGTTACAGAATTGCATCAACGTGTATATCTAGATATCTTAATATGTCTTTACTTAGAGCATTGCATCAGATAAGCATTAATCATGAACATAAATAATAGAGCAAACCATCAAACATAAACTACACATATGAACACCAGGATTTAAGGTGGAAACCCAATTTGGGAGAAAACCACCGCTGCTGTAATCTCAGTCTTCAATAATTTATTATAGAGAAAACTTCTTACAATATATGTTGGTGCAGACTCAAACCAGCACGCAGGCACTCACCTGCAGAAGGCTACAACCTTCTCTTGTTTACCAGCCTCTCCTGGAAGGGAGCCACAACCCCCTGACTGAAGGTTAAAACCCTCAGACTCACATCTGACCACGTTTCATCAATTTTCACACTGGATCAGGTAGTTTCCTTTGTGCACTTATCAATAAACATGTTTTTCCCAAGACTTCATAATGGAATCAGTAATAAACCAGACATCAGATAATATATACATTCAACATCCTGTGTATCCTTCGTCAGAAACCCCAACTGTCATATGCACTTTTTAATGTAGATGACCGGCATATATGTGCATTACTTGTATAGATCTGTAATTATTCGTTTTGCAGAGTAGGCTAGATCTATAAAAAATTACCGGGAATCATCTGTGCTCGTTAGCAGACATGCGCTAGCTCCACATCGTTTCTTCTGTTGAAATATCTCAAGATTCAACACATTTTCCCATGGACTCATAATTATCAATTAAACACGTCGTCTGTCCATACAGAAATTCCGCAGCAGAATTCCTTCTTCCTCGATCTTTCCTCCATGTCAACCTCTCCAAATAATTAACTTGCTTCTTTATATAGTTCTCGCCTTTATAAGATCATGGGTCAAAACCATTCAATGCTAATGGTATAGCTTGGACAATATTTCCATTAGTTTTTGGTCCTTGGGGTTTCTATTTATATATATATTTATTTATCAATTGATAAATAAATATAATTACATCGTTTTTATTCCTTGAGAATAACCCTTTGGACTTTATAAATAATATAATAATATACGTAAGATGACGCACCAACAACCATTTCCCACCATCGTATCTATGTAAATGTCCATCAATATAAAACTTTGATCGATTATTTTAAAATACTCCATCGAGCCTTATAAGACCATAATACGACCAAAACCCATAGTTAAACCGAATTATTTACAAATATATAACTCCGCCGGGCCCCACACCGTACCTTGCTAACCTTCGGGTGATTTCATTAAACCTCGAGCAAGTACGACGAGCGACCACCGTCCGATCGCCTTTGCCCAGATCAACGATGCGCATACATTCCGCTTGGCGTCCAATTGTCGAACTTTAATGCGTGAAATCGCGGCGTTATTTGAATAGTGGGCCAGTCACATGTCGATTCCTGTATGGAATCGCTCCTCCTCCGGGAAAAACCACTAAAGGTCGATAGGCGGTGCGGAATGGCAAGGTGGTTTTCGGCAAACCGCGTTCACTGGTCTTGGTTCCGCTTCCCGCTCATGGTTCCAGACAGGGTTTATCTGTATGTATATATATATGATTTTCAACTGAGGTACCGTTATACTCTGAAGCAGAGTTTTGTCATAGAATTTGTATTTCTTCCACATTCCTAGTTCTTATTCGATAGACAATGCCGAGACTTATAAACCTTACATACATATGTAGAAGCTCCGATGCGATATTAACACATATATCGTATCTCTGAAATGATCAACACCATGCTCCACTTATATAAAATATACATATGCCTTGAACCTTATAGCAGTGATATGTGTAGAATACGGCATGGTATATGTTCCCTTATTCATTACATGTCATCGGTAACATATTGGTTCGTCGAACAACCAATAACCGGAGAACCATTAAACCCCTTCATTCTACAGATTCACCTTATACAAAACATTCTTGCGCACAGAGACAGAGTATCATCAGAACTTAATCATACACAGGATTTGCCATCAATGACAATATTTCCAACATATCATACAAATAGTGAGCTATGTCCGGGTGCTTGAAATATTGCACCTTCAGCATTTTTATTTTTGGCCCTTCCTTGAAACTAAGCATTGACTTGGCCATATATTTTGTAACTCTTTGTTTTACATCCTCCCATTTATTGGGACCCATTACTATTTCCTTTCTCTTTCTCATGAGTTCTACAAATGTATCAGTTGTTGGCCCAACATTTTTGTACACATTTACTATTTCGCCCAATGAATGTGTAACTATTTCGAGGCTTTGTCAACTCTCAGCAGGTAGAGTCAAAGCCATGAGATCCCTCCGCAATTTTTGCCGAAGTTGTTGACACCTTTGTAAGGTGCATTGTGCCATGTTTCTTTCCCATGGTATATCAGAAATGTAGGCCAGATAAGTTGTGGTGGGTAGACAACCTTCTTCTTGAAAGTAGCGTTCTGCCCCACATCTATTTTGACCAATATTTGGAACATTTTCAGTGTCAGCATCAATATATGTATAATTTTCTATATTAGAAAAAACACATGTAAAAAAATTTGTACAAATTCATTGAAACAAATATTGAAATTGATGGCAACCTCGACGTGGTTGGTTAGCATCTTCTCCACGCTGAAACTATTAAGACCCAGAATGACCCTACTGAGAACCATACCCAGAATGACCCTGCTGAGAACCAACACCACCAGCCATTGATTGGCCTCTAGGAGAATAAATATCACCCCCTTCACGCAACCTTCTACTACTTATTGATGGCCCTCTAATGGGATTTGAACCACCACCAACCTTTCGAGAGGAGAGAGAAGATTCATAAACAAATATGAATTTATAATCAATTGAAAAATACATGCATACATATCAATACAAGTGTACATATTCATTGATTAAATTGTTTTAAAACCATACCACAACTAGGTGAAACATGGGCATCCATGGCTGGAGTAGAGACCCTTCTCTTCTTATTAGCTCCTAAAAGATAAAAAATGAAACTTATTAACAACTAATTTAACTCATAAAGTTGAAAAAAAATCAATTCCATGTGTACACACATGTATGGAGATTTAAGATTATATTTAAATTTACCATGAACAGCTCTCAATCCCAATCCCTGATCCTCCCCTCTCGTAGAGATATGGGATTCCATTGATCTTCATCATTCATCCTCCGTGATATATATATCTACGGTGGACATTTACAATTAATTTTTTAAATAACTAATTTAAATTAAATTCAAGATAAAGTTCAAAAAATTAATGTTTAATTTAGTGTAAACAAATTATGTAAAACACAACTTTTAAAGCACTAATTGATGTGTGAAACTCAATTTAAGCAAAAAAAAGGTTATAAAAATGATAAGTTCAACAAATTGTGTTTTCCATGGTGAGAGCACACTTGGTATAAAATTGAAAAAAACACATTGTCATTAAAAAAGAAGTGAAACTCCATTTAATTTTTTTTTTTTGAAGTCCCCGCATTTTAATTTCATAAAAATGTGAATTTCACTACTTGTTGCAAATGTGAAGTTCACCAAGTTGTGCTTTACATGGTGTGGTGGGAGCACACTTGGTATATAATTGAAAAAAGCACATGGTCATTAAAAAGGACACATTTACAAGTACACAACACACACATATCCAAGATATGTTACAATGTTGATGAATAAATTTTGAAGGAGAACGTCTCAACACTAATTCATCTTTAAGATATGAATCTTTAATTTTTGAAGAAGAGCATCTTAAAAGTAATTCATATTTGAGAGATGAATCTTGCATTGGCATTAGCATTGCCCTATATAATTCTAACTAATCTATTAATTCATCTTTGATAGATGAATCCCGAATTTGCATTGCCCCAGACAATAAATTAGCAGACATTTTATTCGCATTTGTACAATGCCTTATACTAAAAAATTGAAATTGGATAACAATATTGTTTGTTATTCCATGCAGTTCTTTTAGCCTCTCCTTCTTAACTTGGTATACACCATTCATCTGGTTGCACATAAGTTCAGAATTGGTGAAAACTACAATTCCATTTGATCCATACTACATCGTTGTTCCCAAGCCTTCTATCAATCCAATATAATATGCCTTGTTGTTTGTTTTTATTCTTGATATATTCATTTTCCTTTGGATGACCTTGCTAGTCGCAATATTGGAAAGCACATATGTAATCACTGCATTCCCTGGATTGGGATAACAATAAAATTCTATGCATAATTTCCATTTTTCAACCATATTTAATGGTTTTCTTATCCCTAAAAAAACAAATTCAATAAAAATATATATATTAAATTGAAATTTATTGCAAATGCATGGGAGAAATGAAAAACTTATATTTAGATCTATTCCAGAGATTGACTATAGGGAAATTTACTAGATATGTCACCTTTCATAAAAGATGAGATCCAGAGGCTACTTGGCCCTTTACAGACTCTGCCTATAAAACTACCATGGATATGAAAATGAAAAACTTCTAATTAGATATATTCTAAAGATTGAATGTACGGTCATTTACTATATTAGGTTTTAAAACCTATATGTTTTGTATCAAATCACTTTTGGTTTCAATGAGAAACTTTTATGGATAATTTGTGTTTTACATGTTGAATATAAAAGATTTTTTCTCTCTCATTGTTTGAGACCATGGATATGAAAATGAAAAACTATATACTTGGTTAAAAAATATGTTTTGTATCAAATTACTTTTTGTTTCTAAATACTATATACATGTTGATTGTAGGGTCATTTAGATCTATTCCAAAGATTCACTGTAGGGGCATTTATTAGATATGTCACCTTTCATAAAAGATGAGATCCAAAGGCTACCTGGCCCTTTACAGACTCTGCCTATAGAACTACCATGGATATGAAAATGAAAAACTTCTAATTAGATCTATTCTAAAGATTGAATGTAGGGGAATTTACTAGAATAGGTTTTAAAACCTATGTGTTTTGTACCAAATCACTTTTGGTTTCAATGGAAAACTTTTATGGCTAATTTGTGTTTTACATGTTGAATATAAAAGGTTTTTTCTCTCTCATTGTATGAGAACATGGATATGAAAAAGAAAAACTATATACTTGGTTAAAAACTATGTTTGTATCAAATTGATTTTTGTTTCTCAATACTATATACATGTTGACTGTAGGGGCATTTAGATCTATTCCAGAGATTGACTGTAGGGGCATTTACTAGATGTGTTACCTTTCATAAAAGATGAGATCCAGAGGCTACCTGGCCCGTTACAGACTCTACCTATAGAACTACCATGGATATGAAAATGAAAAACTTCTAATTAGATATATTCTAAAGATTGAATGTAGGTCTATTCTAAAGATTGAATGTAGGGACATTTACTAGATTAGGTTTTAAAACCTATATGTTTTGTATCAAATCACTTTTGGTTTCAATGGGAAACTTTTATGGCTAATTTTTTTTTTACATATTGAATATAATTTTTTTTTCTCTCTCATTGTTTGAGACCATGGATATCAAAATGAAAAACTATATAATTGGTTAAAACCTATGTTTTGTATTAAATTACTTTTTGTTTCTAAATAAGTTATATACATGTTGAATATAAAAGGTTTTTTTCTCTCCCATTGTTTAAGACCATGGATATGAAAATGAAAAACCTCTATTTAGATATATTCTCTAGAGCTATGGCTAATTTGTGTTTTACATACATTGATACTTAGGTTAAAACCTATGTTTTGTATCAAATCACTTATGGTTTCAACGGGAAACTTTTATGGCTAATTTTTGTTTTACATGTTGAATATAAAAGGTTTTTCTCTCTCTCATTGTTTGAGACCATGGATATGAAAATGAAAAACTTCTATTTAGATATATTCTAGAGATATGGCTAGTTTGTGTTTTACATACATTGAATATAAAATGTTTTTTCTCTCATTGTTTGAGACCATGGATATGAAAATGAAAAAGTTCTATATGTAGGGGCATTTACTCTTAGATTAAAACCTATGTTTTGTATCAAATCACTTATGGTTTCAATGGGAAACTTTTATGGCTAATTTGTGTTTTACATGTTAAATACAAAAAGTTTTTTTATCTCTCATTGTTTGAGACCATGGATATGAAAATGAAAAAATTCTATTTAGATCTATTCTAGAGATATGGCTAATTTGTGTTGTACATACATTGAATATAAAAGGTATTTTCTCTCTCATTGTTTGAGACCATGGATATGAAAATGAAAAACTATATACTTGGTTAAAACCTATGTTGTATCAAATTACTTTTTGTTTCTAAATACTAGATACATGTGACTGTAGGGGCATTTAGATCTATTCCGGAAATTGACTGTAGGGGAATTTACTAGATATGTCACCTTTCGTAAAAGATGAGATCTAGAGGCTACCTGGCCCTTTATAGACTCTGCCTATAGAACTACCATGGATATGAAAATGAAAAACTTCTAATTATATCTATTCTAGAAATTGAATGTAGGGGCATTTACTAGATTAGGTTAAAACCTATGTTTTGTATCAAATCACATTTGGTTTCAATGGGAAACTTTTATGGCTAATTTGTGTTTTACATGTTGAATATAAAAGGTTTTTTCTCTCTCATTGTTTTAGACCATGGATATGAAACTGAAAAACTATATAATTGGTTAAAACCTATGTTTTGTATCAAATTATTTTTTTCTTGTAAATACTATATACATGTTGAATATCAATTGGATGCACATAACATGCAAGTTATGTGCAAATGATGGATAATGAATGACCTAAGTGAATGTCCATATCAATTGGATGCAAGTTATGTGCATATGATCGATGATGAGTGAGGTGATGTTGATCATAACCTTTACATCTATATGATAGGAAGCTGAATATAAATAACAAGGTTTAGAATAGATATAGTTTTGGAATTCAAGTTATGTGCAGATGATGGATGACGAATCACCTAAGTGAATCTCCATATAAATTGGATGCAAGTTATGTGCAGATGAAGGATGATGAATGAGGAGATGCTGATCATAACCTTTACATCTATATGATAGGAAGCTTGATATACATAACAAGGTTTAGACTAGATATAATTTTGGAATTCAAGTTATGTGCAGATGATTGATGATGAATGACCTAAGTGAATCTCCATATCAATTGGATGCAAGTTATGTGCAGATGATGAATGGTGAATGAGGTGATATGTTGATCATAGCGTTTACATCTATATGATAGGAAGCTTGATGCAAATAACAAGGTTTAAAGACTCGATATAATTTTGGAATTTATATTAGTTGGAATATTTTAATCAACAACTAAACAGAGTCATCTATTACCAATAAACACCAACAAACAGATATTAAGATACTTGAAAGAGACTACAAACAATGGACTATAGTACCCAAAAGGTGAGAAAGTCATCTATTACGAACAAACAGATATTAAGATACTTGAAAGAGACTACAAACAATGGACTCTAGTACCCAAAAGGTGAGAAATTTACATTGAAAGCATATAGAGATTTAACTAGAGGCTTGTGTGGATGACATGAAAATTACAAGTGGAAAATGTATAATTCTACTTAGGAAGAGTCTTTGGTTTAATGGTTAAGCAAGAAAGAGTCATTACTTTCTCTATCTAGAGTAGAAGTGGAATACATAGTAGTTACTTCTTTTTCAGTGTTATGGATGAAATGGGCTCTACAAGATATTAAGGTAAATTTCAGTGAACCTACATATCTATTAAGTGATTCAATACAAGTGTAATAATAATTTCAAAAATAAAATATTCTACTTCCTTCAATCAATAAACATATCATTGTAAAGTACCACTTCCTCACACAACAAACATGTTCCAAAATATTTATAAAGTTCATATGTATATATAATTTATATAAACATGTTACAAAATATTCTCAAATGTACACAGTATTATTATAAATTTTCATATCTAATTAATAGAAACAGAGCCAAAAAAAGTAGAGACAGCGCCAAAAAAAGCAGAGACAACACCAAAAAAAGCAGAGACAGCACCAAAAAAAGTAGAGACGTCACCAAAAAAAGGTACATATGTATATATAGTTTATATAAACATGTTCCAAAATATTCTCAAATGTACATAGTAGTATTATAAATTTTCATATCTAATTAATAGAGACAGAGCCTAAAAAAGTAGAGACAGCCAAAAAAAGCAGAGACAGAGCCAAAAAAAGAAGAGATAGCCAAAAAAAGTATAGATGTATATATAATTTATATAAACATGTTCCAAAATATTCTAAAATGTACATAGTATTATTATAAATTTTCAAGTCTAATTAATACAGATAGAGCCAAAAAAAAGCAGAGATGGAGACGAAAAAAGCAGATACAGCCAAAAAAAGTACATGTGTATATATAATTTATATAAAAATGTTCCAAAATATTCTCAAATGTACACAATATTATTATAAATTTTCATATCTAATTAATAGAGACAGCAAAAAAAAGCAGAGACAGGGCCAAAAAAAGCAGAGACAAAGCCTCTCTCATTCATAAATTCCATACTAAAAAATAGTGAATGTTAAACATACCAGGACGCTAAAGACGATGAAGACGCTGAAGCCACTATAGAGGACACTCAAGTCGCAGCAAAGGACGCTGAAGGCATCATGGAAGACCTCTGCAACAAAAAAATCAACAAAAATTGAAAAATCAACAGAAATTAAAACTAAGTTAAAGAGTGAACAGAAATTAAAAAGTCAACAGAAATTAAAACCAAATTAAAAACAACAACAAAAAAAAACTTGCAGAAATTTAAAATTTGGTATCTTACCTCCTTGAGCTTAATGCACACGAGAATGCTGGACAGAAGTGAGTGCACGCGAATGCTGGACAGAAGTGAGCACGTGAGAATGCTGGACAGATACGAGCACGCGGGAGAATGCTGGACAGAAACGAGCGTGTGGTAAATGTGAACAAAAACTCAGAAAATGCTGCGGGTGATATATTTATAAAATAAAAGTTCATCTGAACTTTGTTTGCTAGTTTTCCAAACTCAGGCGATTTTTTTTTCACCATTGCCGTCAGTACGCTGTCAATGTAAATGGAAAATGAATTTTGACTGAACTAAATTCAATAGTTTAGCTGAACTCCTGAATTGTTCGGCCGAGCTATGGAGGAAAAAAAATTTCTACCCCGAATTGTCACAAAAGTGTTACCCATCTTCACATTTTCACCCACATGCCCCACTTGTTAAATGGCTCAAGAGCCACCTGAGGGTGTAAAGGAATTTCATCCCTTTGTGTGGGATTTCCTATCCTTTGGCACTGGTCACACCCACTGGTCTATCTTCTGGAATCTTGGTGAAGGGAAGGCCAATAGTAACCTGCCTGCAAAACTTTGTAAGTAGTTCTCTTTGCAGCAAAGTGGCCTACACATGGGTTTTCATGAAATTTAGAGAGGATATAAACAAATTCTTCCTCCCTCACACATATTCTTAGGATTTGATCAGCGCCTAGCTTGAAGAGATTCCCTCCAATCCATGTTAAAGGGGCGCTTTTTCTGATGATTCTTCTCCTTTCCCTGAATGAAATATTAAGAGTGAGTCTTCTAGTAACCAAGTAGTTGAATATATCATCAAACCATTGTGAGAGTGCTGATATGGAAAAGAGGTGTTCATCTGGCAGCTGGTCATCCACCATTCCTTCTTCACCTGCTATGAGAACTAATCTCGACAAAAAAATCTACAATAACATTTTCCTTTCCAGGTTTATCAACAATACTCAAATCAAATTGCTACAAAATTAACAACCATATAATTATTCTAGCATTAACATCTAGTTTGTTCATTAAATACTTGATGGCTACATGGTGAGTGTGAACAAAAGTCAAAATCCAGTGACATAATTCCTGAATTTGTTCAATGCATTCACAATGGCCAACATATCCTTCTTAGTAACAGTATAATTTAGCTGAACTTTCAATGAATTCTTGATGATAAAATAAATGGCATAAGGGATTTTGTCCTCTAATTGTCCTAATGTTGCCCCTACATATTTTTTGGATGCATCGGTGTGGATGTAGAAAGGCAGAGTCTTCATGAGCTCAAAAGCCTCTTGTTTTAGCATTCTTTTCTGCTTTCCTTTCCTTTTATTTCATTTCAGAAATTTGAAAAAATACAAAAAGATATTATTTTCATGCCTTGTAGGAGTAGGAATACTCAAAGACAAATCTTACCTAAAACCCCCACATAACCTCCTAGCCACCCTTCACTCTTCTTCGATGGCAGTGAGATTGAACTTCTTATAGGAGAGCCTTCTGAATACTCTGAGGAACCTATTAGGGAAGAAGAAGAGGAACCTATTAGGGAAGAAAGGTTTTGTAAATTGTCTTATGTAAAAAAAAACCAAGGCAAATGCACTATGAAATTTGGAATTTTGAATAAATACTATGTAAAATAAATAAATTCAATTTAAAATTTCAAACTCACACTATATGCATAAATAAATTCAATTTAAAATTTCAAAGCCACACTACAAGCATTAACAGAAGCAACACAAAGTTGGTTTACTATCATTTACGTTAAGGATAAACTAATTTACAAATTAAATACTTAAGAATAACACAATTTACAAAATTTGTAAATTCAAGGAATATTTAGAGCTTATCAGTTTTATGTGAAATAAGACTTAAAAAGACTATAAAATATCTACACTTCAATGAAAATCCAAACCAGGCCATGCTGAGAAGAGTTTTGTGTAAATATTATGCGCTTGAAAGATGGGTAACAATCATATATTAGCTAGTTTTTGTTAGCACAGTGGCCACCTTAGATTTATGAGATTAAGACTAATGCATCCATAATCAAGTAGAGAAGGCATTTCATCTTTTTCTAGTGTGAAACAAACGTTACAAATTTATTCAGATCAAAATAGCTTATCAGTTTTTTGTGAAATAAGGTTTAAAGTTCTAGTTGAAATACTGAAAAAGACTATAAAATATCTACGCTTCAATGCAAATCCAAACTGGGCCAATGTGAGAAGAGTTTTGTGTAAATATTATGCCGTTGAAAGATGGGTAACAATCTAGTTTCAAGTAGCACAGCGGCCACCTTAGATTCATGAGATTAAGACTAATGCATCCATAAACATGTAGAGATGGCATTTCATCTTTTTCTAGTGTGTATATTTTGTTAGAGCTATCAAATTTATTGGCTAGATTAGGACAAATAACGTTAACGTTAAAATAAAACATTAATTTTCTTTTACAATAAGATATTTAGAAATTAATATTTTAAATTATAATAAAAAACATGTTATGTATTTCTAAATTTTAACGTTAAGTTTTTTATACGTCAAAACTAAACTATTAGCAATCAACCTCAAATGTATGAATGTATTGCTAAATTCCTCCCCCAAATAACTGAAAAGAAAAAAAAATTTTATTGTTTAGAGTTTTTAGTAATACTATGTAAATTTAATAAAAGAATAGTTATCATTTTCATTAACTATTTTCATCATTAAAAATAGAGAGTAAAAATATTTTTTTTATTCTTATAATTTACTAACAAAAATATTTATAAATTTATATTTTTTTTTATATTTAAATTACATTTTAATATACATAAATGAATTTAACATTACTAATTTTTTTGTTATCTTAATTATATTTTTATATACATAAATAAATTTAAAACAAATATTTACAAAGTATTGAAATTATATGGATTACAAACCTGTAATTACACTGATAGGCGTAGCCCCCTATCGGAAATCGCTTCTTTTATGATTATGCTAATTAATCTTTTTCATCTGATGGTCTAGATTAAAAGATGCCGATATATTCTTGTCGTCGCCACTCAATCAATGAATGAAATTAAAATCCATAACCTCCTTGCATGTCTAAATGAAGTGTTTAAACCCTACTTAAATTAATTTTTTACCAAATGATCATTAAAAATTTATTGTTCCTCTTATTTATCTCCACGTATGAGAGTATGATGGATTAGACTGAAATAAGGACACGTTTCGGGTGAGAAAGTTGTCTCATCGAAGCCGCATGGCATATGGTTAGCTTAACGTTTCAGGTTTAATCATGGGATTTGTATGGAGGTGGCCATATCTGCAAACAACAAGAAATATCGATGTTCATCCATCTTCCAACGGGAGAAATGTGCCACGTGCAACAAATTATTTAATGGCCATTATCTTCACCCGGTGCCACGCGCAACGAATTCTACAGAGCTATTGCACAAGCGGGAACCGTTACGGGAAGGTGAACTAGAGCGTCGCCCAAACGTTTCAACAGAGTGGTTCCACAAAGTTGTTCCACCTATCTACTATGATGGTTGGCATCGTAACGCTCAATTTCTTTCAGACCATAAGGCCACCTGGTATAGAGCAGCCGACGCATTTGGACGCAGAGAACTGGAATGCAATCTCTTTGGTTGGATCAAGTAGAAATCATACCGAGACTATTGTTATTCATCATTCAAATACTTCTATATTCAGATATGCCATTTTCGCTAAATTATTTTATTGCGAGTTCAATGACCCAATTTCAATCCTAAGGAGAAAGTAGATCCTGAGAAAACACTAAATGTGAAAACATGTCCATTTATAATGACTTTTCGTTCATTTACAGAAACAAGATTTCCAGATTGAAACCTTAATAATAGTGTTTGGATGTAATTTATTGAAGAGAAAGACGCATTAGCAGAGAGAGGAAATAATTTAGTTTAATTGTGGAGTTAAAAAAACTCCATCTGAAAATAATTCAAGTTCAATTATGGGCTGAACAGTCAGCAGGAGAAAACCCAAGAATAGATTGCTGTGCATTGTACTGAAAGAAAAAATTTTGCTGTAAAAGATTTCCAATAACACTTGGAAACGGTCCTGTAATGGGTCTGAGTCTCGGGCATCTCACGTTATCTTCTACTTGGAGGATATAATTCTCTGGTGGCAGAATAATTTTTTTTCCTCCTTCGAAAACTATTGAGAACTCGAGCAATTTTAATTCACTTACTCCCGAAGTGTTGAAGCAGAGATCAAATTGCTGCAGAGACATTGTTGTAGCCCTTGGATATGTAATTGCCACATTCAGGGCCTCCAGTATTATTTCATAGACTTCCTCTGCTAAATAGGTGAGTGAAGTCCCAGAGTCTATTATTGTCCCTCCATTGCCAAATTGATCCATCTCCCAAGCATTGGCAGATATTGGAATTTTCTCCCCATTAATATCGATTTCTTATATGCCCACATAATAGAATGTTGATGATCCTCCCTGCAGAATCGGAGTATATTGAATTGGCTTTCTCAATAACGATGGAGCTGAATCTTGGAGATAGGGCATAGCATTCTCTGGAGTAACAACGAACATATGATAAAGAAGAGGATCTCTCGGGATTGAATGTCGGGAAAGTGCTGCAATTCTGGCAAGGGTTGTAGTTCACCCACATGAGATCACTGCCTGTGTCTACTATAGGCAAGATTTTTTGAGGAGGAGTCCCGACATACAGCTCCACGAAATAAAGAGAAATTCCCAGAGTTGCACCAGAGGCTACTGACATGTCAAACGTAGTATTGGGTCCGAGGTTCGAACCCACCGGAGGCAAAGGAGGCTAGTTACAGCTACGCTACACGTAACGCCATAAAACCAAACCTCCAGACTTCAAACTGATTAAACTGTTTGATTTGAAATTCGTGTTCCAATCCGGATGACATCACCCAAGCCTGAAATCAATGCAAACGCAGCACGATTAGCCAGCACTGGACCCCACCGGACTCCAAAAATTTTATGAGTTGAATTTCATGTGAAATTCGCATAGCAAAATGAGTTGGTGATGTCATGGACCAAACCAACGTGAATTGAATGTGATTGGTTCATGTCAACCGCTTATGTGGTGTCGTGGGATCATCCGCATTGCTTATTGTGTAATGAACTGGCGCGGTGAAGTGGCAGGTGACTCCTCCGACCTCTGCTGCTCTCTTGTTTCAAAAATAAGGTTTCCCGCTTTAATTTATAAACAAGAAGCAGAGAGATTGTGGTTAATACAATTAATTTATTAAAAATAATTACAGCGTAAAAGACCAATATTAAGGTTTCCACCTCACTTCATTTGTTGTTGCAAAGTAAGGGTTAAATTATTTATTTTGTCTTAATATATTTATACATCATACAATTTATTGTTGAAAATAAACATTCCAGGATTTTAAATGAGAATGATATTGTTTAAGTCCTGAACTATGATTAGCCTGTGTGCAGGAAGGTTTTTGGATAGGTCCAGGCATACCACCAAGCTTGATTGTTTGATGTTATGCCCAGACTCGCGGAATAAGTTGTTTCCACTTCTCCACTGTGGCTAAATACACCTATCACACCTGCCACTACAAAAATAATGTCATCATTTTCATATAAAACTTTATTCCAATCCAATGGCAATTAGGTGATGTTTGTAGTTATTCACATATGAAGACATTGGATGTTTCTTCTTTGTTGTTTTCAATCCTTACCTCATCGAAAGAAATGTTATTCAGGATGAAGTTAATAAAATAATTAGATATCATAATAATGGACTCATTTAGTTGTTTAAAAGTAAAAAGTAATATATTAGAAGTTTTTATTTCCAAATGCATTTTTTAAAAATTTAAAAATTTAAAAAAATAATAAATAAAAAACACTTTTTTTTTATAATTACAATACACATTATTATTATTATTTTATGTGCAAAATTCCATTCTACATGCCATCTCTAAAGATAATTCTTTAATTGTATTTTTTATAAGTCTAAAATTTTTAACAAAGTATATATATTATATTTATTTATAGATAATTAATATTAATTTTAAATTAATATTAATTGTTATTTATATTTTAATTTAATTAATTGTAATTTTTCAAATAAGAAAAATAAATAATTAAAAAATATCATTAAAATTTTTTTGACAAACTTTGAAATTGTATATTTGTATTTTATAATATATTCTTATTACATTTCAAGGACATAAGTGGATTCAGTTCACAAGTCATGATTTATTTTAATTTAAAAGTGGACTCAGTTCATATTGAGACAAATATTGTCTCAATATGAAAATCACCCATGGCCAACCATGGTCATAGCGGGTCCAACGTTGCACTGTGACAAAAAATGTCTCGATGTTTAAATCAATTCCCTTGCGTTCACCAATTCCTTTGGTTTATAATTTTTTGGGTAGTGGTTCTCCCTTGGGTTCACCAATTCCTTTGGTTTATAGTATTAAACCCTTGGTTTTATTAGTTCTTTTGGTTTATAATATGAATAATCCATCAACGTCATCCATGATCATATGTCTCATTCTGATAAATACTATCTCAATATGAAAATCACCAAACGCCAGGTCCAACGTCACATTGTGAAAAAAATTGTCTGAATGTTTAAATCAATTCCCTTGGGATCACCAATTCCTTTGGTTTATAATATTGAACACTTGGGTTTATTAGTTCTTTTGGTTTATAATATGAATAATCGATCAATGTCACATTCTGACAAATATTGTCTCAATATGAAAATCACCCATGGCCAACCATGGTCGTAGTTGGTCCAACATCGCATTGTGACAAAAATTGTCTGGATGTTTAAATCAATTCACTTGGGTTCACCAATTCCTTTGGTTTGTAATTTGTTGGGTAATGGTTCTCCCTTGGGTTCACCAATTCTTTTGGTTTATAATATTAAACCCATGGGTTTATTAGTTCTTTTGGTTTATAATATGAATAATTGATCAACGTCATCCATGATCATATGTCACATTCTGACAAATATTGTTTCAATATTAAAATCACCCATCGCTAGGTCCAATGTCACATTGTGACAACATTTGTCTCAATTTTTAAATCAATTCCCTTGGGTTCACCAATTCCTTTGGTTTAGAATATTAAACCCTTGGGTTTATTAGTTCTTTTGGTTTATAATATGAATATTCGATCAATGTCATCTATGATCAAATGTCACATTCTAACAAATATTGTCTCAATATGAAAATCACCCATGGCCAACCATGGTGATAGTTGGTCCAACATAACATTGTCACAACAATTGTCTCAATGTTTAAATAAATTCCCTTGGGTTCACCAATTCCTTTGGTTTATAATTTGTTGGGTAATGGTTCTCCCTTCGATTGACTAATTCCTTTGGTTTATAATATTAAACCCTTGGTTTTATTAGTTATTTTGGTTTATAATATTAATAATCAATCAATTTCATCCATGATTAATTGCCACATTTTGACAAATATTGTCTCAATATCATTGTGACAACAATTATCTCAATGTTTAAATCAATTCCCTTGGGTTCACCAATTCCTTTGGTTTATAAAATTAAACCCTTGGTTTTATTAGTTCCTTTGGTTTATAATATTAAACCCTTGGGTTTATTAGTTCTTTTGGTTTATAATACGAATAATCGATCAACGTCATCTATGATCATTTGTCACATTTTGAAAAATATTATCTCAATATGAAAATCACCCATGGCCAACCATGGTCATAGTTTGTCCAACGTCGCATTATGACAACAATCGTCTCAATGTTTAAATCAATTCCCTTGGGTTCACCAATTCCTTTGGTTTATAATATTAGACCCTTGGGTTTATTAGTTCTTTTGGTTTATAATATGAATAATCGATCAATGTCATCCATGATCAAATGTCACATTCTGACAAATATTGTCTCAATATGAAAATCACCCATGGCCAACCATGGTCATAGTTGGTCCAACGTCACATTGTGACAAAAATTGTCTCGATGTTTAAATCAATTCCCTTGGGTTCACCAATTCCTTTGGTTTATAATTTTTTGGGTAATGGTTCTCTCTTGGGTTCACCAATTCCTTTGGTTTATAATGTTAAACCATTGGGTTTATTAGTTCTTTTGGTTTATAATATGAATAAACGATCAACATGATCCGTGATCATATGTCTCATTCTGATAAATATTGTCTCAATATGAAAATCACCCATGGCCAAGTCCAACGTCGCATTGTGACAAAAATTGTCTGAATGTTTAAATCAATTCCCTTGGTAGAGGAAGCCTATGAAATAATACTGGAGGCCGTGAATGTGGCAATTACATATCCAAGGGCTACAACAATGTCTCTGCAGCAATTTGATCTCTGCTTCAACACTTTGGGAGTAAGTGAATTAAAATTTCTCGAGTTCTCAATAGTTTTCGAAGGAGGAAAAAAAATTATTCTGCCACCAGAGAATTATATCCTCCAAGTAGAAGATAACGTGAGATTCCCGGGACTCAGACCCATTACAGGACCGTTGCCAAGTGTTATTGGAAATCTTTTACAACAAATTTTTTTCTTTCAGTACAATGCACAGCAATCTATTCTTGGGTTTGCTCCTCCTGACTGTTCAGCCCATAATTGAACTTGAATTATTTTCAGATGGAGTTTTTTTAACTCCACAATTAAACTAAATTATTTCCTCTCTCTGCTAATGCGTCTTTCTCTTCAATAAATTACATCCAAACACTATTGTTAAGGTTTCAATCTGGAAATCTTGTTTCCGTAAATGAACGAAAAGTCATTATAAATGGACATGTTTTCACATTTAGTGTTTTCTCAAGATCTACTTTCTCCTTAGGATTGAAATTGGGTCATTGAACTCGCAATAAAATAATTTAGCGAAAATGGCATATCTGAATATAGAAGTATTTGAATGAAAATAACAATAGTCTCAGAAGGATTTGTTACTTCGATCCAACCAGCCACAGTACTAGATCTCTGCATCCAAATGCGTCGCCTGCTTTAAACTAGGTGGCCTAATGGTCTGAAAGAAATTGAGCGTTACGATGCCAACCATCATAGCAGGTGGAACAACCCCATGGATCCACTCTGTTGAAACGTTTGGGTGATGCTCTGGTTCACCTTCTCGTAACGGTTCCCTCTTGTGCGATAGCTCTGCAGAATTCGTTGAGCATGGCACCGAGTGAAGATAATGGCCATTAAAGAATTCGTTGCACGTGGCACATTTCTCCCATTGGAAGATGGATGAACATCGATATTTCTTGTTTTTTGCAGATATGGCCACCTCCATACAAATCCCATGATTAAACCTGAAACGTTAAGCTAACCATATGCCATGCGGCTTCGACGATACAACTTTCTCGCCCGAAACGTGTCCTTATTTCAGTCTAATCCATCATACTCTAATACGTGGAGATAAATAAGGGGAACAATAAATTTTTAATGATCATTTGGTAAAAAATTAATTTAAGTAGGGTTTAAACACTTCATTTAGACATGCAAGGAGGTTATGGCTTTTAATTTCATTCATTGATTGAGTGGCGACGACAAGAATATACCAGCATCTTTTAATCTAGACCATCAGATGAAAAAGATTAATTAGCATAATCATAAAAGAAGCGATTTCCGATAGGGGGCTACGCCTATCGGTGTAATTACAGGTTTGTAATCCATATAATTTCAATACTTTGTAAATATTTGTTTTAAATTTATTTATGTATATAAAAATATAATTAAGATAACAAAAAAATTAGTAATGTTAAATTCATTTATGTATATTAAAATGTAATTTAAATAAAAAATATATATAAATTTATAAAGATTTTTGTTAATAAATTATAAGAATAAAAAAAAATATTTTTACTCTCTATTTTTAATGATGAAAATAGTTAATGAAAATGATAACTATTCTTTTATTAAATTTACATAGTATAACTAAAAACTCTAAACAGTATTTTTTTTTTCTTTTCAGTTATTTGGGGGAGGAATTTAGCAATACATTCATACATTTGAGGTTGATTGCTAATAGTTTAGTTTTGACGTATAAAAAACTTAACGTTAAAATTTAGAAATACATAACATGTTTTTTATTATAATTTAAAATATTAATTTCTAAATATCTTATTGTAAAAGAAAATTAATTTTTTATTTCAACGTTAACGTTATTTGTCCTAATCTAGCCAATAAATTTGATAGCTCTAACAAAATATACACACTAGAAAAAGATGAAATGCCATCTCCACATGTTTATGGATGCATTAGTCTTAATCTCATGAATCTAAGGTGGCCGCTGTGCTACTTGAAACTAGATTGTTACCCATCTTTCAAGGGCATAATATTTACACAAAACTCTTCTCACATTGGCCCAGTTTGGATTTGCATTGAAGCATAGATATTTTATAGTCTTTTCCAATATTTCAACTAGAACTTTAAACCTTATTTCACAAAAAACTAATAAGCTATTTTGATCTGAATAAATTTGTAACGTTTGTTTCACACTAGAAAAAGATGAAATGCCTTCTCTACTTGATTATGGATGCATTAGTCTTAATCTCATGAATATAAGGTGGCCATTGTGCTAACTAAAACTAGCTAATATGTGATTGTTACCCATCTTTCAAGTGCATAATATTTACACAAAACTCTTCTCAGCATGGCCTGGTTTGGATTTTCATTGAAGTGTAGATATTTTATAGTCTTTTTAAGTCTTATTTCACATAAAACTGATAAGCTCTAAATATTCCTTGAATTTACAAATTTTGTAAATTATGTTATTCTTAAGTATTTAATTTGTAAATTATTTTATCCTTAACGTAAATGATAGTAAACCAACTTTGTGTTGCTTCTGTTAATGCTTGTAGTGTGGCTTTGAAATTTTAAATTGAATTTATTTATGCATAAAGTGTGAGTTTGAAATTTTAAATTGAATTTATTTATTTTACAAAGTATTTATTCAAAATTCCAAATTTCATAGTGCATTTTCCTTGGTTTTGTTTTACATAAGACAATTTACAAAACCTCCTTTATATATATAGGAGTCCATGTGGCCATAATGTAATCCTAGTGGGCCACAATGTAATCCTAGCCGATCTAACAATAATAATTTAAGGGCACAATAATAACAATATGGGGGTTACAGGGGTACAATAATAACAATAAGGGGGTTACACTAACAACAATAAGGGACTATACTAGTAATAGAGGGACCTAATAGTGAGGTGCTTATTTCAACCCATACAGTTCTCTCTTAAGTCCGCCCACATGCGAATATTTGTAGAATGTCTCAAAACATTCTGACTTCTCAATGTACATCTCTTCCTCTGTAATATTCCAAAATGGGGAAGCAGCAATATTTGAACACAATAATGGAAATAGCAGTTAAAAAAATCAATATATCATGATATAAGACAAATGTACAGCCATTTTATTAAATATATTAGCAAGCATTTAAGAAAAATATCTTGAGGATCAATTCACTCAAGCAATAGGGAATAAGCCTCCAATATACAAGTATGCTAATACATGAGAAAGACTGCCATACAAGTGCCATGAGCCATGACAACGCATTTTTTGGGCATAAAATACTATAGCAAGATATAACAAGGTGGATCTACTGATATATAGCTCAAACAATGTTGGGAGTGAATATCTGGCTCCCAAATACATTTCCAAGACAACCCGGAAAGGGTTTCTGGAAATACCCAAAATACCAAAAAGTCGAAATGCATCCCTAGGGATGAATAACAGCTGCTACTAAATAATTGGATGAATATGGTTGTAGATGATATATATGAAGAATAGAGCTCCTCCAGTAGATCCTTCAAGTGAAAGGCTAATCCTAACACTAAAGATATCTCTCTCCAAATCAAGCACTAAATCCTCCACTACAAATGCTCACTGAAATAATGCAATCAAAGAGGGAAAATGCATTGTAGATGATGGGAATACATTGGCCTAGTGCCAATATGTAAAATAAATCTCAAGAACCTTCCTTGCTGATCTCGCAAAGAGAAGAATGCTTCCTCCTCTGAAAAAATAGCTCATAAAGTGGGTTTCTCAACCCTCCATTGCAACACCCTACAACACAACACAATATTCTGTAGAAACTATGTTGTACTTGAAGACTAAAGCTTGGAAAAAATGCTAGATGTGTGGAAATTATGGTACAATACTCTTCCAAGTGGCTAACTCAAGGGAAGAGATGGGATTCCTTCCCGGGAACACCCTATGCCAAACAACACTACAAGCTCAACTAAACACTTGAAGAATGCAAGAAGTCATGCAGACCAGAAAATCAATAATCAATAACATAACCCACTATGACTGCCTTGCCCTCCTTATAAAAAATGTGATCTTTCTCACCTTGGGTCCCACTCATTAGGGTTTCCACCATCATGGAGTCTTCCTCCCATTCACACTGTCATGTCTCTTAATGATGATCCACTCCCTCCATACCAACATTGCTGACTTGGTCAAACTTGACCTTGTCCACATGCATTAGCCCATGTTCACACATGAGGGTGCTTAATCCAGCTATGAATATGATCCCTTTTCACATTAAGATGGATTTTATGCCTATTAAAGAAATTTATGGGCATCGATACCCATTTATTCATCTAACTAAATGACAAGAGAAAAATTAATATTCCAATTTGCTGCATGCTAATTTAGGAATATTACAGTCCTCCCCTCCCAAATGTTTCTTGTCCTCAAGAAAATGCAAGGATAGAGCTAAAGAGACTCCTCTCCTCCTCCTGTAGCATTCTCATATGATAAAATCCTCCAAGGAACAAGATGTTGTCTCATCAATAAACCTCTAAGTTTCCCCTCTCAAGTATTCAAGATAACTTTTGGTAACCATCCCAAATAGCTATCATCATGAAGAAGTAGAAAACCCATGGAGGCAACAATGTGTTTTCTAGAGGCCTTCTTGAGGCATGGAATCTGAAATATGTTGGGACCTATCATTCCCATGTGAATCTCCCATCCCCAAGCTATCATCCATACAATATGAGCTAGCTTCCAAAATGGTAACTCATGAAAAATATCCTCCTCCTTTGGCTCCTGCAATGTAGGTGGGATGCTTAACTGAACATGGTAGAAAAAATGACCTACCCCACGTTGTCTCTTTCTCCACTTATGGAAAGTGTAGAGTTGTTATTGATATTTGGTTGCAATATTGTTGCCCTTAATATACAAAAGGACAATTGGATCTCTAAAGACCCCTCCTCTAGTTTCATGAGCCCAAACCATTCCATTTTTAATGAATGGTACATCATCACCATGTGGTATCCAAATCAAAAAATTGCTTAAGGTTATGTGCAATTTTGGATGGTACCAATGGTTTTTCCAGTGGATACAACATAGTTTTACCAACTGCTATTTTATAACACCATGTGGCAAGTTGTTTCCCAACAAATTGATAGTTGTGCATGTTTTCTCCTCTACTATGAGGTAGTAAACGACAATATAAATCAACTAAGAATGACAAAAATAACAGCACATTTTCCCAAGGTCATGCAAATAAGGGCTATCTTCATCATAAATGTTGGTCCTAGAATGACCATGAAACCCAAAGATAATCTTGCCCTCTTATGGAGAAATGCATTGTACATAGATGGTGAGAAGATGCAAATACTTTATGAAATGATTAATAAGTATAGAAATACATTTCTTACCATCCATTGTGAGTAGGCTGAAAGTGAGGTCCATAGATGAGCGCTCCCATGAGAATCTCCTCAAAAGGATCTGCAAAAGTAAGGGATGCATACTCCCTTCGGAACACCACATCAATAGAAACATACTTTCAAGTGATAGCGTTGTTGGCTTTAGGGATAAGGATCTTGCCACTCTATGACTCCATTCTTTGACATGCCATATGGCCAAGTTAACCACCATCATACTACTATGTGTGGAAGTACCTCCTGATCCTTCCATGCTGAAGGGTAGCCTCCATGCACTTTGATTGTGCCATAACTTCTTCCTGAAAGATACTACAATGTATGGGAGGAATACAGCCCATACTTTCCCAAGAGTAGCCAAGGCAACAATAGCTCTTGTTGTCTCCTCACACCTCCACCATACAAATAATGAGATGAAAACATGATGAGTGATATGAAGAATTCCATACCAACATAATGCACCCAAACTACTTGTTGCCATATGATGCAAATGCCATTCCAAGTTGCCTCCACCAACATACCCTTTGAAGAAGGATATGTTACATGATGGCCAAACTCTTTCATGAGTAGCCAACACAACCATGCCTCTTGTTGCCCTGCGTCATAGATATGTAAATGGTTCACCATCCTCTTTCTCACCATCCACATCCATTCATAAAAATGTGGGTGTCTCCTACCATGAAATATCTTGGTACTCCTCCAATGGAGAATACCATCATCCCACATCATATTTCTACCCGCATTTCATGGGATGTTGAAACGCAATATCTTGGAGATCCCCAAGTGGATACCACTCATCAATGACCATTTTGAATCCATAGGGATCCAAGTATGCTGAAGGAAAATTCTTCTCATTGAGATGTGAAATGGTCCTCAAGAAATATCCATCACAACAATGAAAGATAATATGCTTCTCATCAATCATCTTCCCATCCAATGTCACACAAGAAAGTTTCTCATCAAAATGCTCCAACAATATTTGGGCCCCCAACTCATCACTGTTTCTTGATGACAGCATTGTTGATCTCCATAATGGTGTATTTGTTGTCTCATGCTCGTGCTCAATGTTGAACATGTAGTTCTGCATTGGATTGTTTAGGACAATGCTCCTCCTGTCCTCTAGAAATACACACTCCAACCCCAAGAGTTGTGTGCATCTCAACAACGAATAACCAGGATGACTGTTTATCCCCTCCTTGAAAAACTCAAGGTTTCTCAGTGTAGTGATAGCCTGTTGCTCCAAATCAGCAATGTGCTTTGACCCCAGGTCATGCAATGGCATATTCCCACAACCCTCTATAATATATGATGAAATAAAAAGAAGGAGAAACATATTCATACCTTGGTAAAGCTTGGGAACATCTTGTACTGCTACAAGGGTTTTTTCCTCTGATATGATGACTTACCCAACTATTGATGATGATGACTGCTCCTCTATGGTTGCATCAATGTTGGTATAAGTCTCATCCTCCTCATGCATCTCCACAATATTGCATGGGACTGTAAATGACAAAAGAGCAAGACCACTTTGCAAAGATGCAAGGATTATTTCTCCTGATGCAAGTTCTCTTGCAGCAAGTGGTGGTGAAGGCCTCTTATCCTCTGCTTTATTCTTGTCAAACTCCTTCAACAACCTTTGAGTAAAATCTGCATATGTAAACACTCTTGCATGAATCAAATTTCTGAACCACCAAATGTTTGCTTCACCCTCAAGGTACAATGCTACAATCTCAACAGCTTCTCTCTCTACTACTGGATGTGGCAAGAAAATTGCATCCAACTTCATTCCCCAAGCTCTTGCTGTACATGTGGATGACCCATCAAATGTAGGCAATAAGAATCTATTGCTGCAAACTCTTATTTCTTCCTTGAGGTGAATGGACTGTGGGAGAGCTAGATTCTCCTTGAAAGCTCTAGGTTGAGACTTGTATTTTTCCAGGTATTCATATAGAAATTCATGTTCCAAGTGTCCTCCATATCCATGCCTCTTGTCCTTTTCCTCAAAATAAAATGGCATAGCATATTACTTTGGAGCTCTATGCAACACCAATTCTTTCTTCTGCTAATAGGAAGTGCATGGACCTTCCTCTTCTTGAAACCCTTTTGAGGTCTCATTGCATCTCTCCTCTTTCAACTTCTTGACCTCCTTGGAGAGGTTCTTCATAGATTTGAAAAGTGATGAGACAAAGCTCATTCATTCCATCATTTTAGATCTCATTTTCTTCTTCTTAATCTTATAGCATATTGGCTTGAAACTCACAAGTTGAACCAAGATTAAGCTCTGATGCCACTATAATATTCCCAAATGGGGAAGCAGCAATAATTGAACACAATAATGGAAATAGAAGTGAACAAATAAATATAACATGATATAAGACAAATTTACAACCATTTTATTAAATATATCAGCAAATATTTAAGCACAATATCTTGAGGATCAAGTGACTTAAGCAATAGGGAACAAGCCTCCAATAAGAAAGTATGCTAATACATGAGAAATACTACCATACAAGTTCCATGGGCCATGAAAGTGCATTTTTTGGGCACAAAATGCTACAAAAAGATATAACAAGGGGAATATACTGATAATTAGTTCAAACAATGTTCGGAGTGAGATCTAGGCTCCTAAACACATTTCCAAGACAACCCAGAAAGGTTTTCCGGAAATACCCAAAATACCAAAATGTCGGAATGTAGCCATAGGGATGAATAATAGCTGCTACTGAATAACTAGATGAATGTGGTTGTAGATGATATATATGAATAATATATCTCCTCCAATAGATCCTTCAAGAGAAAGGTTGATCCTAACACTAAAGATGTCATCCCCCAAATAAAGCACTCAATCCTCCACTGCAAATGCTCACTAAAACAATGGAGTCAAAGAGGGGAATTGCACTATAGATGATGGGAATAGGTTAGCTTGGTTCCAATATTTGAAATAAATATCAAGAACCTTCCTTGCTAATATCCCAAAGAGAAGAATACTTCCTCCTCTGAAAAACTAGCTCAGAAAGTGGGTTTCTCAACCCTCCACTGCAACACAACACAATATTCTATAGAAATTGTGTTGTAGCTGAAGACAGAAGCTTGGCCAGAATTCTGGATGTGTGGAAATGATAGTACAATACTCTTAAAAGAGGCTACCTGATCCGATCACGGGTTGAGTACTACCCAACCATCACGCTTACGGTACTAAGATCTTTTAAAACGACTATGGCTTATATAGGTTTAAATGAGCATGTTAGTTTGCATACACATATTAACATGAATTAAACATAATCAGGAAGCACATAACACATAAGCGAAAGACAACCAAATTGGTAACGGAGTTCACCCCTCCAACTCACTGGGGCTACATCTCCGTACCTGCTTCAATTGGAAGGCAGATCCTTTATATTTCATCTTCAAATTAAGCTTTCATACATTCCAGTTCCATGGTTGAGCATTAGCCAAGCACTATGGCTTTCAAAGGCTAAGTTTCCTATCCTTTCTCCTCTCTCCCCTTTTCAAAGGCTCACATCATGAGTTTATATAGTTTTTCCCCATAACTCCCCAATCCACAATAGTAGGATCTCAAGACATTTTAAGGAAAGACAAACTCCATGATTCTAGGACTTCAAAACTTACTCAAGGCAAAAATGGCAAACCCAACTTCAAGGATCTTAACCATGCCAAGAAAGCTCAACCTCTTAATGAGAAATAGCAAATTAGTTGTGAGGTCAATTCTCACATAAAACTAATTTCTCAAATGGAAAATAAGTGAATATTTTGGTGAGTCATTTTCCACTCACTTAGAAGATTATCCACTTCATAATTTTTAAATGAAATAATGAATTAATTTACTCATTACTTTGTCACCCATCATAAAGTGTCTTCATGGTGCATAAGTAAACTTCTTTGTTGGTGGAGATCCTCCTGGATCACTACCTCAAGGGAAGGGATGGGATTTCCACTCGATAACACCCTATGCTAAACAACACTGCAAGCTCAACTAAACAGTTGAATAATGCAAGAAGTCATGCAGACCACAAAATCAATAATCAATAACATAACCCACTATGGCTGCCTTTCCCTCCTTATAAAAAATGTGAGCCTTCTCAGCTTGGGTCCCACTCATTATGTTTTCCACCATCATGGAGTCTTCCTCCCATTCACATTGTGTTGTCTCTTAATGATGACCCACTCCCTCCATACCAGTGTTGTTGACTTGGTAAAACATGACCTTGTCCACATGCATTAGCCCATGTTCAAACATGAGGGTGCTTAATCCAGCTATGAATATGATCCCTTTTCACATTAAGAGGGACTTTATGCCTACTAAAGAGATTTATGGGCCTCCCTACCCATTTATTCATCTAACTAAATGACAAAAGAAAATTTGATATTCCAATTAGCTGCATGCTAATTTAGGAATATTACATCCTCAATCACGTCATTGAGGAAGGTTGTATTTACATCCATAAAATGTGTATTCCTTCCCATATGTGCTAAAAGTGAGAGGATGGATATGATTAATGAGTAACTTACGACTGGTGCAAGGGTCTCATCATAATCAATCCCATGCGCCTGAGAGAACCTATTGGCCACAAATATGGCATTGTGTTTCTCTACACTCCCATTTTTTGCATGTTTCACCTTGTATATGCACCTCGATCCTACAACTAACTTCCCCTGTGATCTTGGGATAACTTGCCTGTAGTAATCCTGAGCATGGATTCATACTCCTCAAACATGGCATCAGCTAAAATTGGTTTCTACATTTCTTCCTCGAAGGAGGATGGCTCTATCTCTACACCCTCACTCATAATAACCATGTAGCTAGTGTATGACTATGCGGACCTTCTCTGCATGTTTTGTGATGTATGTGCTAAAAAATTCTCTCTAGAATCATGCACCAATTTTTTAGCCTCTTTGGTGCACTTCCTTCCAGCTTGAGATGTCTTTGCATGAGTGGGTTCTTATGCTCTCTATTCCACTACTTTTGGATGATCCACATCTGAAGGTTCTTCTTTTACAATTAAGATATCCTCAGCTACATGCAACTGAATCTCCCTCTCAAGGGAAATTCACATGGCCTTCTCTTCATGAAATTTCACATATCTTCTTACTACTATCATCCTGTGTGCTGGAAAATAAACTTGATAGTTGTGAAGAGTATCAATGTAGCACACATATATTCCCAATTCAATTATTAGCTCTATCTTCTTCCTGGCATCTTTGGTTACATGGAGATAAACTGATGAAACAAAAAATTTTAAATGTAACTCATCTGGTTCCTTACTTGAAAACACTAGAAAATTTGGCGGAATTTCCGACGGCCAATTCGTCGCTATTCTGACACATAGTCGTCACAAGAGTGATAGTTAGAGGGCGGGAAAAACATGGTTTGCCATACCGTCACAGTTCCTACGCACTTAAAAAGTGTCGCACTATAGACACTTTTTCCGTTGCTTCCAAACAAGCGTCACTCTTCTGACATTTCCAATCCGTCGCACTTCCGACCTTTGTAAACTGTCGCACTTCCGACGAAATGTGGTCCAAATTTTTGAACGTCGCTCTTCCGATGTTTGTAAACTGTCACAATTACGACAAAATGTGGTCCGATGTTTTGAATGTCACTCTTCTGACGTTTGTAAAATGTTTCAATTCCGACGCAATGTGGTCTGACGTTTTGGACATCGCTCTTCTGACGGTTGTAAACTGTCGCAATTCCGATGAAATGTGGTCCGAAATTTTGAGCGTCGCTCTTCCGACGTTTGTAAACTGTCGCAATTCCGACAAAATGTGGTCCGACGTTTTGAACGTCGCTCGTCCGACGTTTTTATACTGTCGCTCTTCCGACGTTTCTAATCTGTCGCAATTCCGACGCTTACAAGGTGTCGGTATAGCGACGGCAGGTTCAATTTTTTTTTTTAAAAATGAAACTTTGAAAGAGGAAAAACATTGTTTTGAATATATTATATGAAGTAAAACAGTCCATGAAGTCATTACATTTTCACATCTGAAGATTGGAACCCAAATATCCATCCAGAAAAGTGAAAGTCCCACCCCAGACAATGATAGAAAATACCCCATGTCACATACAGGGACATGATATAAAACCCAGTAACGGTCCACATGGAGATTATCGACAATCTGAGAAAGCATCCAAATATGCCCGAGGCATCTATAAGAAAGTGAAATAGCAGTATGTAGAATATTAAAGCAACATATAGAGTACCGACGTCCATTGTTCCAAATACAAATTAAAGTACCCAAAATCCTTGAACAGAGAAAAACGCTAATCATGTGAGGAGTGTGATATGTCCAAAATATAAAAAGACCATCAGACCATATCAATAAACCGACAACATAGACCAGCATCGCTAGTTTTGAAGGCAGAGTGATAAACATTAATCATTTTTTTTTCACAAGAGAAAAAACGTTGTTTTGAATATATTATATGAAGTAAAACAGTCCATGAAGTCATTACATTTTCACATCTAAATATTGGAACCCAAATATCCATCCAGAAAAGTGGAAGTCCCACCCCAAACAATGATAGAAAAATACCCCATGTCACATACAGGGACTTGATATAAAACCCATTAACGGTCCACATGGAGATTATCGACAAATCTGAGAAAGCATCCAAATATGCCCGAGGCATCTATAAGAAAGTGAAATAGCAGTATGTAGAATAGTAAAACAACAAATAGAGTACCGACGTCCATTGTTCCAAATACAAATTAAAGTACCCAAAATCCTTGAACAGAGAAAAACCCTAATCATGTGAGGAGTGTGATATGTCCAAAATATAAAAGGACCATCAGACCATATCAATAAACCAGCAACATAGACCAGCATCGCTATTTTTGAAGGTAGAGTGATAAAGATTAATCATTTTTTTTTCACAAGAGAAAAAACGTTGTTTTGAATATATTATATGAATTAAAACAGTCCATGAAGTCATTACATTTTCACATCTGAAGATTGGAACCCAAATATCCATCCAAAAAAGTGGAAGTCCCACCCCAGATAGTGATAGAAAAATACCCCATGTCACATACAGGGACTTGATATAAAACCCAGTAACGGTCCACATGGGGATTATCGACAATTTGAGAAAGCATCCAAATATGCCCGAGGCATCTATAAGAAAGTCAAATAGCAGTATCTAGAATAGTAAAGCAATAGATAGAGTACCGACGTCCACTGTTCCAAATACAAATTAAAGTACCCAAAATCCTTGAACAGAGAAAAACTCTAATCATGTGAGGAGTGTGATATGTCCAAAATATAAAAAGGCCACTAGACCATATCAATAAACCAACAACATAGACCAGCATCGCTAGTTTTGAAGGCAGAGTGATAAACATTAATCATTTTTTTTTCACAAGAAAAAAAGCGTTGTTTTGAATATATTATATGAAGTAAAAAAATCCATGAAGTCATTACATTTTCACATCTGAAGATTGGAACCCAAATATCCATCCAGAAAAGTGGAAGTCCCACCCCAGAAAATGATATAAAAATACCCCATGTCACATACAGGGACATGATATAAGACCCAATAACGGTCCACATGGAGATTATCGACAAATCTGAGAAAGCATGCAAATATGCCTGAGGCATCTATAAGAAAGTGAAATAGTCGTATGTAGAATAGTAAAGCAACAGATAGAGTACCAAAGTCCATTGTTCCAAATACAAATTAAAGTACCCAAAATCCTTGAACAGAGAAAAATGCTAATCATGTGAGGAGTGTGATAACCATCTACAGAAACCCAGGCTCACTTGTAAGATTAGGCTCGCTTGATTCCAAAATTGGTAACCATCTGTTGCATCTGAGATGTAAGGTTTAGGCTCGCTTGTTTCCATTAGTAGCCCACTACAGCATCCACCCTGTTCATAGCAAAAGGGTTCCTGTAGATTTATAGAGAAAGAGTATAATATGTAGACCATATAAACATGGCTCTGTATTTCAAAAAACAGGTTTAAAATAGAAACAGGGAAACATTTTTTTTCTAAGTAAAGTTAATCTATTAATAGTGGGAATAAAATTACACCGAAGTCAAAATAATTGCCCAGACTCATGGCAAATTTGTCATCAAAAAATCAAAAAAATAAGAAGACTGCCCTCATACGGGGAAACCAGTCTTGAACATTTAATTTACAGAATTCAAAAATATTACAAGGGTCCAGCATAGTAAAATAATCTAAAAGCAGCCCAACTAAGTTGGTCACGAAGCAAGAAAAACAAATTAACCAAACTACTCCTCTGGCTCCTCGACGATTCGGCACCATCCTTCAGAAGGTCCAGGATCGCTAGGTGCTACCTCCACATTCATGCCACTGCTCCCCTCCTGAACGCCCAAATGCTAGCCAGCTTTTTCCGAGCTCAGACCCGCCGGACGGGTGCATTCTTCCTCTGTTTGGGCCTCCTCGCGGAAAACCACAGTGACTGAAGCTGTGATTCGTGGGCAGTTGAGAGAGAAATTAAAGGAAAATTGCACAGTGCACGTCGTGGGAGAAGGTGAACTAGCGGTTGGGAAACGAGGAGCAGGGGAATCCATACGGTGTCCAGATCCTACAACCCGACCCTGCACACTCCTAGTATTTGGATAGCGACCTGCGTAATAATCACTGGACTGGCCAGAAGGCAACTCGGTTGAGGGGCTGGAGGGAGCACGCAGGGGTTGACCTCTAGTGCTCCCCCTACGGCAACGCATCCTTTGACGCACGCGAGGCATGGGTGCAGTCTCACTAGAAGTGGGCACAAGAGGAGACGGAGAAGCATAATTCTAAGAAACACAGGAAGACAGACAAGGACCAGACCGAGAGAAATGCAGATATGCAGCAAGGTCTACGTAGTAGTTCAGCTGGCCACTTCTCCTTCTCGTCACAGTGAGTAGGCAGTGTAACCCAGCAACCGGCTCGTCTGAAAAACCATAGCGAAATGCCATTTTATCGACCTGACTACAATGCAATCAAAGGACGCCCATCATAATTAATCTCTGATCATTAATGAGAGCCAGAGGCCAGATCATATTGGAGCATGCAGAATCGCTAACAAGAGTGGAGGTCTGATCTTGAACAGTGTTAAAACTTAATGCGATTAGATGTGAAAACCTTGGAACTTAATTGAACGGCGTTAAAACTTAATGCAATTGATATGAAATCACCACATCCATGTCCCATCACCTTAAACGCCATCGAATGCACCTGCAACTGGGAGCAGGGCAAGTTCTGATTAAGGACACGTGGCAGAAATTGATTGGAGCGGATTTTTGTTTGGGCCGCTTGCACAGTGGAAATCCAGACCTGAAAAATATTAGGGCGAATTTGATAAGAAATTCGCGTCACAACTCTCCCTCCATACGCCAGCCCAACTTCGGACCTGAAAAATATTAGGGCGGAATTCATTTGGTTTTCGCGTCACAAAATTGGCCGACGTTAATAGGCTATTTTGGAACGCGAATTTGGTTTGAATTATGGTTTATCGCCATTTGAAGACCGGCGGGCTCGACTTAAGAACAATTTTGTTTGATCCCATCTTATAAAATTTGTGTTGGTTTTCTTTGATAATACACATATTTATAATAAATCATGGGAATACCACACTAGGAAACATGTGGAAAAGTTATATAAATTATTGAGAACAATCATTTTCATGTAAAAATATCCAACTGTGTTTTCGGGAAATAAGAATTCGAGTATTTGGTTCATGTTGTTTTAAAGGAAGGAGTGAAGTTGGAGCCTCAAAAGATGCAAGCTATTACAAAATGACCTATTCCTAAGAAAAACAAGGTTCTTAGAAGATTTTTTAGACTTACATGATATTATTGATCATTTGTTAAGAATTATGCATGCATTTCAAGTCCACTCACATATCTCTTCAAGAAAATATCATTTATATGGAATGATGAGGCTACTTTGGCATTCTCTCTTTTAATGGATGCCATGTCTTCTACACCAACATCGGTTGCACCTACTTTTGGTAAAACATTCATAGTAGAGTGTGAGGCACAAGGACAAGGAATTTAAATAACATTAACACAATAAGGGATATCATTGGCTTTTAAAAGCAAGGAATTCAAAGAAAATATTTGGTGAAATCTACGTATGAAAAATAAATGGAAGCAATATTACATGCAATAAAAAATGGGGATAGTATATCAATGGGAGGTACTTTAAAGTCAAGATATACCATGATAGCATAAAGTATTTTTTGAAGCTATGGATTTCATTGGAAGATTAACAAAAATGAGGAGAAAAAATGCAAAGTTTTAATTTTGAGATAATCTGCAAAAAGGGTAAGGAAAATTTAGTACATGATGCTCTTTCTAAAATAGAAGAGGCCTCAAATTTATATCCAATTACTTTTTCTATTCCTAGGTGGCTAGAAGAAGCTTGCCATAATGGAAAAATGACAAAAGTACTAAACAAAAACTAAAATTTATAAAGTATGGGATGAACTCTATGGAGCATTGGGAGTGAAAGAGAGATATACTTTGCTTCAAATGTAGAATATTTTTATGCACGCAAGCATATTTGAATAAAAAAATATTAAGGGAGTCCCATGTCTCTCTGATGGTAGGACGCAGGGTTCCTTAAAACATCTCAAAGGATCAAAAATTATATTTTTGGAAGGAATGAAGAAAGATATTCAAAATTTTGTAAGAGAAGGTCAGGTTTGCATAATAAATAAAAGAGAGATAGTAAAATCTCTAGGGTTACTTCAACCATTCCACATACATATTCAAAGACTAGAAGATATATCAATAGACTTTATTACAGGGTTACTGAAATATAAAGATAAGTATTACATTTTTGTGGTCATTTATATAGACAAATTTTGTATATTTTGTTTGTAGAGCTCAAAGTACATAAACAACAAGCCAAGTGGCAGAAGTGTCTGTGAAAGAAATTCATAGTCTTCATGGTTTTCCTAAATTAATAAGAAGAAGAAACTTTTGGAAATAATTATTTAATATGAGTGGAGAAACACTAGCTGCCATGAGTTCTACATATCAAACACAATCAAATGGTCAAACAAAAATAGTTAACAAATGTTTTTAAGGTTATCTACAATGTTACTATTTAGAAAAGCAATCTTAATGGATGAAGTGGGTTCGTCAAGGAAGAATGGTAATATGATATTACCTATCACACATCTACTAAAATTTCCCCATTTAAGGCCCTTTATGGATATCTAACTCCTAGTATCTCATACTTTTTGCAAGATAAGTCCAAAGTATAGGAAACTGAGTCACATATGGAAAATAATAAAGAAACTTTGAAAATTATTATGGAAAACCTTCAAATGACATGAAACATGATAAAACAACAAGGGGAACAACATTGAAGTGAAAGATAATTTGAGGAGGGTTATTAGGTATTTTTTAGATTATAGCATTATAAGCAATCTTCAGTCAAGAAAAAGAAGAATAAAGAATTAGCTCAAAAATGTTATGGCCCTAAATAATTATTCATAGGATTGCAGAAGTGGTATAGAAGTTATATTTTCCTTCTTCTTGCATTCATAAGGTTTTCCATGTATCTTGCCTAAAAAATGTTTTGGGAAAAAATATGCCAATGTAAATAGAACTTCCAAAATTAGATGAAGAATGAAAGTTGATTCTTGAACCACAAAAAGTTATAGATAAACATTTTGTACCTCTTTGACATATAACCATTATGAAGTACCTAATCAAGTGGAAGAATATTCCTCTAGAAGAAGGTACATGGTAAAATGATCAGTTCATGATGAAATACCCACGGCTAAAGGGTTCGTTTGAAGTTTTGACAAAGGTTTTGTTATATGTTTTATATAACGCGCGGCGGAATAGTTTTATTGTTTGTTAAGGTCCCACACAGTGATCAAATTTGAAGGGCAGGTCCGAATTTCAATGAGAAGGGCATATATCTATGTTGCCCTTCCATAAGGAAAAACTTAAAAAAAAAACTTTTCAATTGACCACAATAAATTATTTTTACATTTCATTTTCAGAAAGACAAAACCATCAATCTTTATATTAATAAAATACTGTTACATATACAACAATGAAGAAGGCTCCATCTTTCATTGCTTAAATATCTCATTGGAAATGTCAACATAAGTCTTGAAGACACTATTATAGGAATTTGGATACATACCACCAGGATATAGGAGATTCTTATGTGTCAGATTGTGTAATGCAATTTTGACTTTGTCTCGCAAGGAGCAGCAGCATGGAGGTATGGATTTTTCTTATAGAACTTTTTTATTATTATTTGAAACGTTGTTTATAGATATGAAGACAACAATGAAATTATGAGCATGGTAGACAATTAGTCAAGCTCATGATGCCAAACCATGATGATGTAAGTTTGGAATTTAACATTTTTACATGTTAAAGACAAATAGTCAAAATCACTGACAACTTAGTATGCCATAATTAATAATCATTCCTTGTTCACTTTTGTTAATAGGTTTATGATACACGATGATCTCTCTTCTCTGGCATTTACTTGTATTGAAGATTACTATTCTAGGAATAAGGAGTTATTTTCTCCAAAAATAACCCTAGCCAAACATTGACAATGCATCAAGGATATCTTTCTATGCTTCATAAGTACATATGTTATACTTCTAAATCATGTCTTGGAAGTGGTTGTTTTGCTGGAAATTATTCACCAGTTGGTTTCATACCAAAGTCTTTTTCTCATTTTCGGCATCCAATACATGAAAAAAGATAATGGTTAAAACAACATAAATATTTGAAATTTTGCAAGAATTGTTTGGCACACTTTGAATATTAATTTTTAAGTCAATTGCATGATGCTGTATAGGATCAAGTGTAAGGATTAAATGAGAATATTGCATCAACTATTTCCATAATAGAAGTGCACCTCGGCCATAAGACTAAACAACTACAAATGTTGTAGATCTAACAAGACCACACAATAAAATGTATTCCACAAGGCCAATACTGTATGAAAAATGAAAATGAGTTTGCAACCAAAAATACCTTAGGCAACTAATTCAATTACATACACCAAACCATCAGAAAAAATGAAAACCAGCCTACTCAAAAGGCAAGTGTTTACCTCCTTTGACAAAATTTTGAGTTCCGAAACAAGGGCCTTTATTGTCTTATCAATGCCCCTAGTAATTTGAACGGGGTTTTCACCTGCTGCAACAACCTAAAAAAAAGGTTTCATTTAAAATTATTTTTCACAAATTTAAGATACAACCATTGTCAGTTTTGTATTTCCTAACAAGCTCATAAATTTTGACAAAAGAGCCAAAAAATTTTAATACCTGATAGCAATTTTTTCACTCAAAAATTATCTTAGACTCAATAAGCCCAACCCAAAACTAAAAAACCAAACACCAGAAGACCCTACAAAAATGAATAGATGATCTTAATCTAGTACTATCGAAAAAAAGTTACCTTTACACCCTCACTTATTAAACCCTGTGTTGTTGAATTTTAACTTCAACTGCTGCAGCAGAAGGACGGATGCAGCAACAACATTTTTTTTTGGAGGTTGCTTGCATGCCATCCAGAAATTTAATTCAGCATTTAAAATTCCTGCAAGTTTTTTTTGTAGACGGCCGCAGCCATATTTCTGTACAGGATTGTATTTAAACACAACAACCAACATTAACGCAATTCACCAACCAGAAATTAAACAAACAAAAATTTACCCCCCAGTTTTGTAAATTCAAAAGGAGGACATGTGGAGCATTAATATTGGATCACATGAAATTGAAGGGAATCTGAAAACCTGAAAACTGGACCCGAATTTTTTATAAGGCACATTGGATTGAGAATTCGCGTTACAAATTAGGCAGACGTCAGCATCCCATTTTGGAACACGAATTTGGTTTGAAATTCAATCTATTCAGACTTTTGAAGTCCGACGGAAAGGGTTCTTTAATGTTTTGATAGTTTAATATATAAATATGTTTTAAACATATGTTATATATATATAACATATATACATATGTTTTAAACATATGTTATATATATATCATATGTGAAATGAAAGGTGGGCCATAGAATTTAGTTTTAATTTTATTTTTTTTAAAAGAGGGTTTATTATAATATGTTTTATATGTTACGGCATATAAAAATAAAAAGGACAAAAAAACTTGGTAGTTTTTTTTATAGACAGTACGTAAATTTTTTATTACACAGCAGTGTGTAAAAAGTGAAAGACTGAGTGTAACTTTTTAAGTGTGTATGCACAGCAGTGCGAAAGTGAAAAACACAGTAAAGTGTTTTAGAGACAGAGTATGTTTGTTTTGAACAGACAGTGAGTTGGTTTTATGCAGTGTGTTTTGTAGCAGTCATAATTTTGTAATCCCTCTCAGTGAGGAAGAAGTGTAACCATTTTTTTTTGAGTTATTGAAGGGAATAGAAGTTTTTTTTCAAAGTATTGAAACTTTGTCTCGTGTCAAAGAAATTTTTATTTTTTGTGTGTTAAAAGAAGGGAGATTTATTCTCCATTCATTGTTCTGGAATTTTTCAATATTCCAACATGTGCAAAAACAATAGATGGTGTGGTTCCATCCCTAGCTAAATCATTTGTCTTTGCCGTAGCTTGCCTTACCAACTTGGTCCCAATATTTTCAACTGTGTCCTCTAATTCAACCAATAAAAAGGCCAAAACCATAGCATTGAGATACATTTCGTTACACTGTCAATAAAAATAAAATTTGACTGAGCCATAACCCTTTCCTTTTATTGTTGTGAAAATATTTATGCATTACTCAAATGTGGCTAGTCCATAGGCCAAGTAGACCACTGGGTAACAAATATGTTTCCTTTCACCTTTGAGTTTTCAAATTATGCCTACCAAATCTAAGACATTTAAGAGGGGGAAATAATACAACGTTAAAAAGGAAACCAGAGCACACATCTACAAATTACCCCCTTAGCTGCTGTCAAACCATCATTAACTATTTTCGGAGAACCATGCTTGCTCTCTAAGACAAAATTTTGCCCCTCACCCCAAGGGTGACTCCAACAAGATCAGCAAGTTTGTTCACACCGCCTGCAAGACAAATTGACAATCCTTTCAGTAAGTGTACAATTGAATTCCAGACCATATGCCAAAACAAACCTCCATGAAAAATTAAAATAACACATTAAAATCGAATATAAGTAGACAAGGAAAGATCCACCACAGTGAAGTTTCACGTGCAGGTGACCTTCCTTTAAACATAATTTTTTCTTTGACCTGCAATTTTTTTGTCACTGAGCCATCCTTGTTGAAGTAAAACTCCTTTTCCATAGCTCTTCTATTAACTACCTTCTCTCTATCGCGTAATCTCAGAGTCCCTCTTCTTCTTAATCGATTAAAGGAAATGGGTGAAAAAACTGAAAGAGAAGACAATTGTCTACCATAATTATCAAACATTGCACCCAACTTCTTCCCCTTTCCATTGTTACCCAATGAGGTAGATGTGGCAATTTTTGTCATACTGCCTAAAGCAGAGGCCATCTTCTCTTATCCTGAATATAGAATTACAAGATCTTCGTATTAGTATGAACCTTAAAAAACATGACTCCCATTGCTAAAAACCACTTTTAAGTTGTAACAGCCAAACTAAACAACTATCACAAATTTTGGCAACTTTTCGAGCATTAAGAGAGAAACAACCAAAGAGAAATACAACCACAATCCTCATTTTAATGAGACCAGACTATATATTTGCATTAAGATAATAGAAATAAATCATGTCTATATTAAGGCCAGCACAAAAAAATCTTTAACCAGTGTCTCTTGCGGCCTTCAGGTTGCCATGCTAGAGGTTGCATATTTTTAATTTAAATTCTTGACCTATTGCGCCCATATATGAATGCATCCAATGGGATATCTACATCAAATGCTCCTTTATATCCCCAAAAACAAATTCCCTACTACAAGAGCAGCAGTATTGATGGATCACCCCACACCATCCCACCCACTAGAAACGGTGAAAAAGGAAACTCAAGAAAACTTCTGAAATATCTCAAGATGACTATATGGGTGGTTCTTATGAATCAACCAACCATTTAGAACATGCTCATCAATCCAAACCATGAGTATTATGTGACGATATTCAAGCAAGCACTGAATCGGATTTCTAAAGCTATGTTAGAGAAACCCTAAACTCTCACTGAAAATAGGTGAAATGTGGCACCACTTAGAGATTGACATATGCCAATTGGTACAAGTGGTAGACAATTGGCATGCTCAAACAACGAGGTGATGTAGGAATGACGTGAGGGAGAAAATATCAGAAAAGCCCCAAATCTAGAGAACTAAAGCTCATCACCAACCTGAGATTGACAACTTTACATGATGTAACCTATGAAATCGTAAATGGAGAAATCATAGTAACAATAAAGTAACCTATGTAAAAATAAAGTCGGATTCATCCTGGGAGTGGTAATGGGAGAAATCATAGTGAACAACAGGAAACATGCAGAGTTGCTTACAATCAAATAGATGAAAAAACACATACAGAAAACCTAGATAATAATCATGAACAAGCTTAATATTGAATTATTAACTGTAAAGGAGCTTACAAAATGTGACATTACGAACCTGGTCAAGCGCACAAGCAAAAATATCTTGGACATGACCCTGGTTGACAAGTTTTATTGCTCATGATGCAAGAGGATTTGTACCTACACTGCCATGTCAATCAAAATCCATCATTATCTATACAATAAATACAAGTAATTGATGTAGTATTTTTTACTCTAAGATGCATTCTTATGATAATGTTAGAACATATGTTGAAAATGTCAAAACATACCTGAATAAGCTGCTCTTCATTTGAAGAACAATTTATTGGAGTCGCATGAACTTGGAACAAGCCTCCCACGATCTAAAAGAGTAGCAACTAAGTCAACAATGACTTTTTTGTTGCTACGCTGGATCGAGGGAGGTTTGCTCCAAGATTAAATCGCTCCAATAAATTATTCTCTACTAAACATGGCCAACCACGTGAAGGTGGAATCTCTTATGGCCCCTCCCCCTCACCTCACATCACTCTCAATTCCCCAATACCCAATCTATATTTCATTTTTTACTTTCATGAGCATAAAAAAAAAATATTCAATAACTAATTAAAAAACAATTCAACAAAAAGTACACAAGGAAACATTGCAATTAATGCTTGACATAAAAATAGTATGATAAATGAGTTTTTTATATAACGCAAAAAATGTTCCAAGTATGGTAACATTTGTCTTATAATAATACAATATTTTACATTATCAAATTTTCTTTTTCTTCTACCTATTTCTAAAGCTCCTAATTACATCATCAATATCATCATGCTCTGCTCCTGTTTTGTGCCTTTCGACCCGCACTACTGAGCTAGTTTCATAGTCACGATGTCTGGTCTCATCCAGTGATGGGGCATCGCCTACAAAAACAGATAATATTAAATTTTAATTATCAGTTTTTAAATATCATTGAACTAGTTCGGTAATATTAATAAAAAAAATTGCAATGAGATTATTTACCTAGTGCACCAATTGTCGCCGTTGACCTAATTGTGTAGTCACGATGTCTGGTCTCATCCAGTGACGGGGCATCGCCTACAAAAACAAATAATATTAAATTTTAATTGTCAATTTTTAAATATCATTGAACTAGTTTAGTAATATTAATAAAAAAAATTGCAATGAGATTATTTACTTGGTGCACCAGTTGTCACCACTCACCTAGTTGTGTAGTCATGATGTCTGGTCTCATCTAGTGACAGGGCATCGCCTACAAAAATAGATAATATTAAATTTTAATTGTCAGTTTTTAAATATCATTGAACTATTTCAGGAATATTAATAAAAAAAATTGTAATGAGATTATTTACCTGGTACACCAGTTGTCGCCGCTGACCTAGTTGTGTAGTCACGATGTCTGGTCTCATCCACTGACAGGGCATCACCTACAAAAACAGATAATATTAAATTTTAATTGTCAGGTTTTAAATATCATTTAACTAGTTCAGTAATATTAATAAAAAAAATTGCAATGAGATTATTTACCTGGTGCACCAGTTGTCGCCGTTGCGACTGTTGCCCTGTCTTCCTCTCTGGTGGTAAGATCCTCAAGGGAAACAGTCTCTGTCATTTAAACAAAAACGTTATAAGGACAACCATCAAGGTATAATTAGAAAAAATTATAAGTGGAAATTAATTATTGTCACAGCCCTCACTGATAGTAGCATTGTCGACCTGGTCCCCACTACAATGATCAGGTTGCACATGAGGATCATCTACATCTGGCTCTAAAACTGGGTTATTTGCCTCATCGGTAGTGTTGCTCCCCCGATTTAAACAAAGTTGTTAGACATTAAATTTATGGATGAAAACAAACATATTGAAAGGTTAATGTTTTACTTTATCAGGCATTCTGGATCTTGGGACCTGCCCCAAGCTTCTGCGACGTTTAACTATGGCTTGATAGCTGAAATGGAAAGCGATATTTTTATCTTCCTTTGTAGTTTCTATTCCGAATTCATCACCCTACATTACATATGATTGTGTATTTTTAATCATATTTGATAGGATTACAAAAACGTTGGAAGGCGATACAATTAATTATAAGATGTTTAGCTACATAATTACAATTCTTGCAGCTATTTTCAAGTAGCCGCCCTGGCCTAGCTTGTGATGGACCTTTTTTTCAATCCTAGCTTTGGTTTCCTTTGAGGTGTCAGGCAACCTAGCATCAAAATATTGAAGTCAGATATGACACAGCACACTTTTATTTTAGACATAGAGAAAATTGAAGCTATTGAATTAAAGTTGTAATTTACCTTGCGGGTCCAGTTGGCATTTTTCCTTCTTTCTTTTCCCTTTTCTCTTTTCTGTCATGGATGAGTGCTCTCCACTCACTCTCTGGAACTACAATAGGATGCTCATATCTAGGGTTAAATTGCAATTGCATCCTATAGGTGTCCCTGGTATATTTCAAATATTTTCCGGCTACCCGAGCCACCGCTGTTCTGTCAAATGTGCTGACCCCAAAAAGGGATTCTAGATAATCTAGAAGTTCTTTTCTCAGGTTGGAATTCTGGGAATTCCACCCTGTGCATATGGTTGGGCCAAAAATTACCAACGCATGGCTCTCCAGAAACCTGTAGAACTCATTACTTCCTACACAGAAAAATATATATATATATTATCATTAATTTAAAAATAAAAATCATGATAAATATGTTTTAGATAAAGTACATGAAATAGTTCAAATATTAAAATTTACCTGGGAGTTGTACATGCTTTATAGGGACACCTTCATCGTTCACCAACAACGTGCCATTAATGGTCCCTGTGGAGTTGACACGTGTAGCTCCAGGAAACGCAATAATGTAGTCGTCATATTAGTTCATCAGTCACAACACGCCTGCCATAACGCGTTCCATGTGGTGTTTCTTGGCTGGCACCTAAAGGAGTAGAAGGTGTACGAGAGGGTTGTTGGGCAATCTCTTGCCCTTGTGTCCCATTACCACCAACACCGAGTTCAGCAAGTGCCAGAAAATGCTACATACAAAAGAACTTTTTGTTAGTTTAGTCAATGTAAAAACTAAAAATCAAACTATCACAATTCAACTCATGCAGAACAAAAAAAATATCCTTTTGACTTTTTATTATTACCTGATATGTTTCTAGCTGGATCATAAGTTGTTTTATCCTCTCTTCTGTTTCAGGTGTTTGAGGCGAGCGCTCATCAAAGTATTAATGTATAACCTTGTATCTCGTATTTGTAAAGAACAAGAACACTCGAGATAGGGATGAAGAAAGCTCTTCCTCAAAGAGGGAATCATCAGGCGTACCATGGCTAGGTGTCTGCATATTTGAACAAAATTATTATTATTTCAATTATGTAAATAACTAAAATACCTAAAGATAGAGCAATGCTGGCACTTTACATGTTCTTCCGCTGGCCTCTTTCCGCGATCATCCTGTCTCGGGGTTGTTCCTGCACTGCTCTGATCAGTCTGCCACATTGCAATTAAATTATAAATGTAAAAACTTGAAAACAATATCTAACTTGAAAACACAAAATGAAAACTGAAATAATTTCTAAAACACAAAATGAAAACTGAAATAATTTCTAATAAGACACCGAAAGATAGAGTTAGAGTTTCAAATATGCCTTGCATTGAATTCAGTCCTGGAAACATGTCATTGCACATTAAGGCACCCAAACAAGAGACG
Source organism: Pinus albicaulis (assembly GCA_034641835.2). NCBI lineage: Eukaryota > Viridiplantae > Streptophyta > Pinopsida > Pinales > Pinaceae > Pinus > Pinus albicaulis. The sequence goes on from CM076582.1 coordinate 1,056,769,163, forward strand.
AGTTGACAATGAAGACCTTATTGAATATATCGTTGGAGCAACTTCTAGTAAACTTGTTGTGAAGACCTTGAGGACATTTTTGGAGCAACATTGTTGAAGCTGATGGTATAGCATTGTTGGAGACGATCTTGAAGGGCCTTGAAGTGAAGCTTTTGGAGCAACTATTGAAAAATCCTTAGAGCATTTAAGTAAGGCACTTTCTATCTTCCATCACCTTTTCCTTTCAATATCCTTTAAACAATTTTGTTGATATTTAATGTTTGAAATCACGTTATAATTCCTTGATTATATGTGTTTGGGGACTTTCCCTTTGAAATTACCCAAAAATACCCTGGCAATTTTATCTTCAAGATGCATGTCTGACCCTATTGTTCAATATTTTGATTGATAGTAGTAAACATAGAGATTTAGGGGGCTCTTGACTTGGTTTGGTTGGGCCATTAGATCTCTAACATCTACTAGGGAGAACCCCCCTTGAGTTGGAGGAGAGCTAGCCCGAAGTGAAAAGAGGTTGGTGAGGTGACAATGGGGCTATTGAATTACACATGGTATCACACTTTAGCTTTAGGACTTTATCTTGAGAAGTGCGAGATTTTGCTATATCAATTCTCAAATTGTTTACAACACTATTGTTAGGAACTAATAAGAAGTGATGTTGAGGGGTTTTTGGGTATAAGAAACAATACCATTTAAAAAATATGGTTCTCAGTCCTTGGCATTCCTTCACCTGGGCCTAGGGGCACACAAGAATAATTTCACACTAAACCATGCAAACTTAAAAGTAACTTAACAGATCCATAAAGTAGTAATAATCATAATTCCTAATTTCCTATTGTACGATATGATGCAAATTATTCAAACATGAAGCAATGAAGACATGCAATGTCTGAATTTCAAGATTGATGAACCAATACAAGAAGTTAGAAACTACAACTTTGATTCAATACTCTGTGTCCTAACTCCAGGAAATAATCTAGTTTGTAGTACAGAACATGCATCATGTATTATCAATTCTTAATTGACAACAACTGAAGGTCATCTACCTCATCAATTCCTTCCCATTTTGTTTTTTATGTTATATTCCTTATAAAAGTGTCAAATTTCTCTCAAAGTAAGCAACCACTGAATAAAATAAAAAATAGTTGAGATATGATTGAGAAATGGTCATTTATTTCTTGAAAGGATCTTCACAATTTCTTTGGTTGTTTTTCATCTCAAGTAACAAGAAATGACCTAAGAAGCTATCGTGATGTAATATAAGAAACAACACGGTGCAATGGCCATTTTCAAATCCAAATGATGTCCATTGAGGACATGGCCTTTATTTGGTTCCTGTTTCATAGGAGTTTCGGGTAGAAATGGAACTTTGTTGGAAGTGAAAGGAAAACATGTCTCATGTTGAATTATGAGAAAATCATGTTGTTCATGATGCAACAATTGACTGAAAATTGTTTTGGAAATCTCCTGGAAGTTGTAACTTGTGACTAAGGTTCTCATTAACCTTTACCCAACTTTGGAAAAGGAGGGTGTTTATTTTCATCTTGATATATTTTTTTTTTATGACACTAATACAGGGTAATGTAAAAGGGGGAAGATCAAATTACAGTTTGATTCATTGTTGATAATTGGTGCCAATCTTCAAGAGGAATGAAGAGGTTGTTATCTTTACAATCCCATCCGAACATCAAATTCAGTGATAAGTTTCTATGAGGTTCTGGGTCAAGGAAACATTCACTCCACGAATGATATATTTAAGTAGGATTCTCCTATTCTGGGAAAACACCATACCTATAATGCATTCACTTGCATGTATAAAGGGAAAGGAAAACATGTTTTCATACAATGGTGACAAAGGCATCATGGGGAAAGGTATCTTCACTTTTTATTTATGTTGTTCACCCACACCACTCTCGTGTTTTCACTAATCCTGTTTTTCCATTTTTGGATTCAAATTAAGTTAAGGCCTTAAGTATTTTTTGACGTTTTGGTGTAGTTTTTATAAGTGGCATGTATGGATTTTCCATTAATTCTGCACTTTTTCTCTTCATGCGCATGTTTTGCCTGGAAATCAAATGCATGATTTAGTCCCATACATTTAACAAGTTGTTGGATCAACTCCATTGGCAATATCATGTTTCCTATTCAATCAAAATTTATCTCAGCGAGGGTAGGTAGGAAGGTTTTCCCTTTGTATTAATAGGGCACTTCTAGCTTGCATTTTTATTATATCTTTCAAATTTAGTGTTGTTTCAATTAGGGCATGAATTTTTGCAACTTTCAAGGTGAGAATGAACAAAGACAATTTTTTGTGATGGATGACTGTATATGACTCCATGGCCAAAGGAAAAGGCACTAATCTACTTCTTCAAATATCTATAGTTTTCATTCACCTCATATGGAGATGGTCCCTGATTTTGAGCCAAATGTTGCAGCAAAAAGTTCCCCCCCTTCATAATTTGATATTCAACGGAAATTTCTTAAATTGATGATGGGGCATGATTATGGAACATTGGCACATACATATGTAATGGAATTCAAAGATCATGATATATGTTTGCATATGTTTATGGAGGTGGTGGAGCAAAAAAGAGCTCAAATAGAGCTGAAATTTTTCACATAAAAAGGACTGTGGGCTTGACTAATGGTTCCATTTAAAAAATGATATCTAGACAGAGAATAAGTGTAGCATGCAAACATGCATTGAAAATCCATCCGAGTTTGCATTGTATTACTTATGATGGATTCAAATTTGGGTTTCAAAATGCCAGGTTATGGCATGATTTTGTCGAGAAACCCTTAGTTGGATTCTCATGTTGGTTTAATTTATATTCTAAGTTTGTTTTGCAATCTTTGGGTGATAGTAACTCATGAGCTAGGTTACCAATGTGTAAAAATCATATTTCAAGAATAAAGTTGTGATTTTTTTATATTATTATTATTATCTATTAGCTACAAGTATTGACACCTAATGCTTGGAATTTTAACATCTTGATAGCATGGATAATTTCGAAAATGTTTCTAGTAATGTTAACATAATAACTATCATTATATGTCTTCACTTTTGTCACCATAAGAGACCTGTGATATGGACTCATCACACAACTTCATATGCTATGTCCCAACAAGTTCAAATTGGTTGAACCTACCTCATAGTGTGGTTATTAAGGACAAGTTGCTTGGTATATAACTCAATAGCATAGACCGCGTTGCAGTTCTAAAAAGAATCCTCAAGTGTCAAAAAAACTTCACAATATGTTCTACTATAAAGCCTTTTGGGATACCTGAAATAATATATGTATCATCGATGAATTTTAAAGTATGACAAGATCCAGAGGGAAAGGAAATCAATGGAAGAGTGATCCACCAATGAGAACCTAGAATTTAGCATCAGATGAGTTAGAGTCTAGGAAATTGAAACCCTATAGTTTTAATTAGTGATGAAGGACATCACATAGGTAATTATATTTTCATGTAGAATAATCTGTTAATTCAAATTTAAACTACATAATATGAAAGGCATACCATAAATTTTTCCACGTAAGTCCAAACAACCTATAAAAAGGGAAAACCTTCTTTTCCATGGGAAATAATTTACCTTTCCTTTTTCAAGATAATCTAAATCACAAAAAATATGAACTATACTGCACACATTCTTGGATAATGTGAAAGTGGAAAAGGAATACCTTACACAAGTGATGCACACATGTACACTTGAACACTAATATATTTTTGTAGTTGAAATGCAATGCTTGTTTTCATTTAAATGTAGGGTTTTTAAAGCAGGGAGAAATAATGGCTGCCAAATTAATAAGTGTTTCTTTGGGAAAATTTTAAATCTTGTATTGGGTGATGAAGATAATAGAGGGTATTGAATCTTGATTCTTGACATCTAGAGAGAAACCTACAGCCTAACACAATCCAATGGAATTGACCAAAAAAACGCAAATAGAGTCAACCCTATTATAGGAGGAAGGGCCTGCAGTAAGAACTTACCATTTTGCAAGAGCTAAGGGTGAATGTTGTTCTACAAGAGCTGAGGACTACAAGTTGTTCGAAGAGCCGAGGGAGAATGTAGGGTGAATGTTGTTTCCGCAAGAGCCGAGGGAAAATGTAGGGCTAATGCTTTTCTCGTGTAAGAGATCGTGTGGCGAATGCCGAGGGTGAATGATATTTTGCAATGTTTATCTATTGTGGCGAATGCTCAGGGTGAATGCTGTTCTGCAAGAGCTGAGGGCGAATGCTGAGGGCGAATGCTGTTCTGCAAGAGCGGAGGGCGAATGCGCGCGTGATATCATACGTTAATGTAGCACACATGTACATTTGAACACTAATATATTTTTGTAGTTGAAATGCAATGCTTGTTTTCATTTAAATGTAGGGTTTTTAAAGCAGGGAGAAATAATGGCTGCCAAATTAATAAGCGTTTCTTTGGGAAAAATTTAAATCTTGTATTGGATGATGAAGATAATCGAGGGTATTGAATCTTGATTCTTGACATATAGAGAGAACCCTACAGCCTAACACAATCCAATGGAATTGACCAAAAAATCCCAAATAGAGTCAACCCTACTATAGGAGGAAGGACCTGCAGTAAGAACTTACCATTTTGCAAGAGCTCAGGGCAAATGTTGTTCTGCAAGAGCTAAGGGCGAACGCTGAGGGCGAATGCTGAGGGAAAATGTTGTTCTGCAAGAGCTGAGGGTGAATGTTGAGGGCGAACGTTGTTCTGCAAGAGCATAGGGCGAATGCGCGCGTGATATCAGACATTAATGTAGCTATCGTGACGGATACGAAACAATAAAATCACTTTTATGTAGTGTGCATATAAGTTTCATATTTTTATGTAGTGCGCATATAAGTGTCATTATACCGACGGTGGAACAAGTGTCGCTATTGCGATGGGTGCCTCCAAACGTCGCAATTGCGACACTTAGACATTGTGTCGCACTTGCGACGTTTAGAGGCAGCCGTCGCAATAGCGACGCTTTGGGCCATAGTGTCGCAATTGCGACGTCTTCCTCCAAACTTCGAAATTGAGACAGTTTTTCTAAGTGTTGGTATTGTGACACTTTTCTATAAACGTCGGTATAGCGACGGTTTCGGGCGGGATGGAAAATGTTTTGGGAAATTTCCGACATTTATTCAAAAGCGTCGGAACCAAGTGTCGAAATTTTCGCCAAATGTAGTAGTGAAAATATTCCTCTAGTGTAGTCATCCTAGGTATCCAATGAGTACTACTGTTCTACAAAAATATTGTGTTGTTGCATGCTTCCTCCCATAGAGGTAATGTTAGGCCCTATTCATGCAACATCGCTTGTGCTTCTCCCAAAATAGTTCTAATTTTCCTTTCTGTAACCCCATTTTTCTATGGGTTATGAGGTGCTATCAATTCCCATTCAATTCCTTATGAATCACACAGGTTCTTGAATTCATTTGAGATATATTCCCCACCATTTTCAAATCTAATAGCCTTCACCTTATTCCCTGTATATTTTTCGAGAAGTGCTTTGAACTCACAAAACTTTTAGAAAATATCATCTTTACTCTCCTTGAAGAAAATCAAACACTTGCATGAATAATAATCTACAAAAATCACATAATAGCTATGTTTTATTTTGGAGGCTATCGAAAATATTCCTCACACATCTAAGTGAAATCTCTTAAGGATCGCCTTTGCTCGACTTTCCATACCATGAAAGGTGGTATTAACAGGCTGGAATCTACCAACAAGAGTTAGGGGATCTCCCCGATGCATAATCATAATTAGACTCTTAACTGTTTGGTTTAGGGGTCATGTCCATTATGTAGACCTAATTTCCATATTATTGGTTGAAGTATGCTTCGATGAATTGCCAGTTTATTGAGTGAAGAAACATGCAAGCTTTAATAAACACAAGAATGTAATCTATGGGTGCCTTGTAGAAAAAATACCAAGAATAGCAAGTAGATACTTCCAAGCATGAGTATTAAGAGAAGAATTGTTAGAAAAACCTTTAATAAGATCACACACATACCAGTAATAAAGTTAACAACCGAGAAAGAGTTTGTGATAGCCGTAAGTAATTAAATCATAAAAAGTGCACAATACAAAATAATATGATGCCTATATCAATAAAGAATTTTATCAACATATCATGAGGTTAACATATCATATACAATCCAAATGTTGCAAGAAAATGCATAACACCTGAGAATACATGATAGGAGAGTGCACTAGAGCTCAAAGAAGATTTCATTTCATTTAGAAGACAATATTCATAGCACCACCATACAAGAGGATTTCATCGGATCCAATAGTTAAAATCAACCATTACTCCTTGTATTCACAAAAGGAGCACAAGTTCTCTAAAACAATATATCTCCAAAAATAGTCCAAAGCCAAAAATTTATTGTACAAAATGACATGAGCGTGTATTTATATAATAGAGGGTGACTTTTTGGCTACCCACGACTCTTGGTATCCCTCATGAGCTTTGACATACCTATGACATTTTGACTCCCTCATGATCCTCTATACTCCTAATTTTTCTACTCTACAATATCATGTTATGCAAAAATAAAGGAGCTAACTCTATGCTAACAATATAGTGATTGACAAATCCAAGGATTCACTGTGTTGCTCCTCTTTGAGGTAGGTTTATCATAGCTTGTAAGCAGAAGCTATCGGGGCCAGTTGTGGCATTTATTCACCATGTTTATGGAGGAACTTGAGAGCATATGTAACTAGATTACCTTTATTGGCCTTGATCTGATTAGACAAGGTTTTCAACTTTGTGTATATTCTGACCGGTTCCACCATGGACTATGTGATACTCTCCTTTGTCACCTGCAAATTTCCTAAGGTGGAGGCTTGCTTGAGTGGACCAAAAAATGTTTGGATTTACTTCAATACCTCCTCCCAGTTTCTAACCATACATACTATCTTGAGAGAAAGTGCATCATGAACTATAGTCATTGACTCCGAACCTTTGAGAAGATGATTGTATGAGGCAAGGAATTTGTCCATATCCTTAGCCAACTTATCACATGATTGGATCTTCACTTGTAACCGCACTTTGTCATTCTGAGTAGTGATCCGATCCTTCTTTGGATGAGTTTTTGGGGCCTCTGGATACCTGTTGGTCCATTCATCAATGTTTTCTAGTGTCGTGGATGCTTCTTTTAGCCTAGAATAATTCTCTTTACTGTATGATTTTGTAGTCAAAATAGGAGTGACTGTATCATTTTCTTCTCTTATTGAGGACTTCAATTATTTTATGCTTGAATGAGCTTGGAGAAGGGCTATGTTTTCTTCTTCTAGATTCCTCTCCTCTTCTTCCACCTTAGAAAAATTTTATTCAGATGCATATATTTTTTCCTGTAGCTCTGTAATTTGTTTTCTCATCCTCCCAACATCAAATTTAGTTGCAGTCACGAAGGAATTCTGTGATGAGGTGATCATTTCAGGATTTACCGTAGTGTCCAGGATTATTTCCATTTCCATAGACATCGAAAAAGGCTATATTAGGTTCCTCATGTAACATTTTATCCTCTCTAGAATAATCTTGCGATTGACTTGACCAAAGTTGAGTCTTCGCAATTTTAACACTTCTTCCTCTGCCTCATCCGGATGGCCTAGCTCTTTCAAGGGAATGTGTCCTTTAGTGATGGGAGTGGATGAAGGGATATCCAATGGACATATTTATGCTTGTTCATTGAGATGATGGTATTTTTCCAGTGCCTCTTTTGCTTCGTTGCTAGCCTCCTCCTATTCACTTTTATATTCCTCTTCCTTTCTTCTTTTATCCTCTTCGAGCCTCTTATTTTCTTGTCCTTCTTCTTTTTTCTTCTTCTTGATCTACTTGTGTTTCTTACTCTCTTCATGTGCACTCTAGTATTGTTTCTTAGTATCCTATTCTTCATATTTACTCTTCTTTTCCATCTTCTTCTTTTCGCATTCCTCCTCTTCTTTATTTCTCTGCTCCTATTATTGTTTATTTAGTTGTTACTATTCTTGTTTCCTTTTCTGTTGCTCTTCCTATTTCATTTTATGTTTCTATTCCTCTATCATTTTCTGTTGCTCTTCCTCTGAAAATTTGTAATATCCCAAAATAGGGAAAATCTACAACAATAATAATATCTTAAGATATTCTAAAGTTGGAGCTACAACAATATGTAAACACAAAAATGGATTAGAAGTGATAAATCAAATCATAGAGTGTGAGAAGAATTCATAGCCATATTATTAATTTACAGTAGCAAAATGTATAAAATATTTTGAGGAAAGAGCTACTCAAGATAGGCAAAATCAACCTCAAGAAACAAGTACATAAAATATGACAAAACACTACTACATAAGAGTGACCAAGGCTATGATTGCGCAGTTTTATAAAGAGGAATTGTTGCTAGCATATGTCAATACATAGATATACAATTTTATGGCTCAGACAACATTGGGAGAGAAGATCTATGCTCCCAAACATTATCTCAAGACAACCCTGGAAGGATTAGCTGAAATATGCAAAACTAAAAAATGTCGGAGTTGCAGGGTAGCAGCTGCAACTCAAGAACTGGAAATGGAAGGAGATGGTTGAATATACTGCATTAGATAAAAATACCTCCTCCAATGGATCTTCCAAGTGAAATTTTATCCTAACACTAAAGATATCACCCTTCGACAATCACTGCAATCCCTCACTACAAATACCTCCTAAAAATAACGTAGTCACTGAGGGATATTGTGCTATAGGTGCAGGAAAAAGTGTTGGCCAAGTGCCAAGATCTGCAATATGCTCCAAGGGATTCCCAACTAATCTCCAAAAGGAAAGAGAGCCTCCTCCTCTAAAAAAAAAGTGTTGGAAGTGGTGTTGTGAACCCTCACTGCAACACCCTGCAACACAACATTATACTGCTGCAGAAATAACATTGTAGCTGAAGGAGGATGCTTGTCCTCAAGCCTGGATGTGAGGAAAATTAGTACAACTCCTTCAAAAGGCCTCTCAAGAAAGGAGAAGGATTCCTGAATAGGAAATCCTTGTGCTAAGCAGCACTGCAACTCTGCTAAACAGCAGGAGGATGCACAAAGTCTAAACAAACAATGAAATCAATAATCTAAATCATGAATAAAAATGGCTACCTTGCCCTCTTTTTAAACAAGTGAAATCATTATCTCCATGGGTCCCACTTATTAGGGTTTCCTTCACCAAATAACCCTCCTCTCATTCATACTGCGTTGTCTCTTAAAGTGTTCTCCACCTCCTATCTCAGCGTTGTTGACTTGGTCAAACTTGACCTTGTCTCCATGAAAATGTCCTCTTTCACACATAAGGGTGTGAAATCCAGCTCTTATGACTATCCCCTTTCAAATTATGAGGGACTTTATTCATGTTTTTAATATGCATGGGCTTCCTTACCCATTTATTTAGCTGTTAGGTGATAAAAGAAAATTTTAATATTCCATTTAGCTGTGTGCAAAAGTGGGAATATTATAGTCCTCCCCTCCCAAATGTTGATTTTCATCAAGCGAATACAAAGATAAAACTGAGGGGCCTTTTTGAGGCATGATTTCTAATATGAATTGGGATCTACCATCCCTATATGAAGCTCCCATCACCAGAAAATCATCCATACAAAATTAATTACCTCCCAACATGGAAACTCTTGAAAATCCTCTTCCACCTTTGGCTCCTACAATGTTGGTGGGCTCAAAATCTAATCTTGGTAGACAAAATAGCCTACCCCACGTTGTCCTCCTCTCCACTTAAGATAACTGCAGAGTATATGCTAATCTTGGGCTGCAATAATATTTCCCTCAAGTGGCAAGATGAAGACTAGACCTCCAAGGATCCCTCCCCCAATGTTATAATGCATGCTGGCCCAAATCACCTCATATGTGATCAGCTGGAAGTCACCATCATATGGCATCCAATAAATCCCATGGCTTAAATCATAAAAGAACAAGTGTTTGGCTATGTTGGCCATACTACCTCTCATGCTCCCATTAGAACATGAAATGCAAACAATGTGGGAAATCTCTCAACCAATGTGCCATTCCCAAAATCATGCTCCCAATAAAAACAAGAACAACAGCAACATAAGGAACCATAATGAGAACCATACTTGCTGCCATATGTGGCAAGGGAGAAGGAAAATGGTCCCTCAAATGTAACCAACACAGTTTGACCCTCAACTACAAAAGAGAGTGAAAAAAAGTGTGGCTTCTCAACCACTTTATTGTTGTCACACTCTCCTCATATATTTGGATAAATTGAATGATGTATGGTACCAAGTGAGCATGTCCTCCATAATTCATCTCCTTCCCAAGTCCTCCTAGGAAGTGGTCATAAATAATGCTCATGGCCCAAAGTAGACCATGAGGTCTACAAGGAAGAATGTTCCTTCCTTGAGCAATATCTTGCACATATATGGTTAAGGGATGCATATATACATTATAAAATTAATTATGCAAACAAATAATACCCTCACCATATAATTTTCTCATACAAATGGAGTGGCTCATAGATGAGTCTCCTCTCATCCTCAAAGAGGAAAGAGGTGGCTATCCTAACTCTTCCAGAGCTATGTATCTCCTCCATCTCTACATGATCCATGCATCTCCTCAAATGATGATACATCTCCTCCTCAAAGCATTCCCAAAAATACCCCACCATGATGGTGTGGTATGTCCTCATAGAATAAGTGTGGCTGAAAAAGGAAATCTCCATGAGCTGCTTGTAGAAACTTCTCCTCGGCTCCAGATAAGAATATCCTACCATGGTATTAGATGACCCCATCTCTGATTGAATATCCCTCCTCATGCAATTGGTCATCTAATATCATGCAAGTGAAAAGATCCTTGGAATACTCCACCAATAGCTGGGAGTTCCAATATGGATCTATCCTCCATAGTGATAGCGCTGATGATCTCTCATGAAGAACATCTGTCATATGGTCATCCTCCTCTTTGACATCTCCCATGCCGTAGATGCAAGTTGGAAGGCTGCTATCCTTCCCCTGCTACTTCTGCCACAGCACAGAGTCTAAAATGAGAGTGGGTAAGGATGATGTTGAGATAATGCCTCTCTCCTCCTTGAGTCTACCCAAGACTCTCAGCGCTATACAATGACCTCCCAAGGTCTCCACTCCTCTAAAATCAATTAATGATGCCTCAAAATGTGAAGCATCTATCATCATCTTCTAATCTGGTGGTCTCCTTTGTGAAATGTCTCCATGCAATGAGACATCATCATCAAGAGTAGACTATATATATGAATGGACAGACTTGTCCCTGGTCTCACTATGCAATCCAGTATCCCTCTTAGGTGCATCAAACTCATGAAATAGACAGGGGTGTGTGCTCATCATCACATGATGTTGGTCATCCTCCCTATCTCCTCCTTGTATCTCCATAGGTTCACACTCTATCATAAATGGCACATGTAAATCATGAGTTGTGCCTTGATCTCCACATGTGAGATCCTGGGGGGAATTCCCTGCAATGATACAAGAATCCCTCTAGTGGGAGCAAGAGATCCTCCTTCCTCTGCATGAGGTGCTAGATAAACTCTAGAGATGGCAGCGTTGTTGCCCTTAGTCTCCTCAACATGAATGGGAAACCTCCAAATGATTGGATCCTCTTTTGAAAAAGGGATCTCCATGCCTTCTTGTGCCAACATACAAGATAAAGGTCTTGCCTCTAGAAAATTATGATGCAAGTTCTCAGCCTCTTCCATGGTTTTCTGAAGTGGTTTTGGTTTTATGGTTTCCTCCATCACATGAAAGGTCTTTGTTTGTTTATATTTGTTTTGCTTCACCATACGTGTTTCAGAAATTTCCTTATCAAACTTTCCCACCAATTTTTTAATGAACCTTGCATAGGAAGAAGTATTTGAATTATTTAAAGAAAAGGATTCAAATATACACCATGCATAGACCTTACCTCCAAAATGAAGCACTACTACTCTGATGGCTTCATCTTCAGAAATTTTATGGTGCTGCAAAAAGGTGTCTAGCTCTTCCACCCAAGCCCTGACTGAACATGTAGGTGAGCCATCAAAGGTAGACAGAAGAAATATATCCACATTATTTTCCTTTCTCCTTCTCACCTTGATCTTGCAAAACTTTGGGAAAGTGGTATGATCTCTAAACCTCTGAGTTTGAGATTCATATTCATGCAAGAAACCACTAAGAGTTCCCCTTTTAGGCATTCCTTCTTCCTCCCTTTCCCTAATGGAAAAACTGGGTATGTGACTGCGATGTGCATCATAGGGTGTGGCTGCATGCTCACACTCCCCATAAGAGAATCTAGAGTTTGGTTCATTTTCAAACCTTCTTGAAGATTGTGTATACATCTCCCTTCTTATCTTCTTGAAATCTTCATGAATGTTCTGTATAGATCTTGGAAGAAGCTTTATAAGCTTATCTTCCTTTCTTTATCCACATAATGGAGTCTTCATCTTCTCTTTTCTTGATAGCATGTTGGATGAGTTCTACAGGTTGAGCTAAGATTATGCCTTGATACCACTGTAATATCCCAAAATAGGGAAAATATACAACAATAATAATATCTTAAGATATTCTAAAGTTGGAGCTACAACAATATGTAAACACAACAATGGAGTAACAGTGATAAATCAACTCATAGAGCATGAGAAGAATTGATAGCAATCGTATTATGTTACAGCAGAAAAATTTATACAAGATCTTGAGGAAAGAGCTACTCAAGATAGGCAAAATCAGTCTCAAGAAACAAGTACATAAAATATGACAAAACACTGTTACACAAGAGTGGCCAAGGCTATGACTGCGTAGTTTAATAACTATCAACTACTGATAACATATGTCAATACATAAATATATAAGTGTATGGCTCAGAAAAAATTGGGAGAGAAGATCTATGCTCCCAAACACTATCTCAAGACAATTCTGGAAGGATTGGCTGAAATATGCAAAACTGCAAAATGTCGGAGTTGCAGGGTAGCAACTGTAACTCAAGAACTCAGAATGGATGGAGAAGGCTGAATACGCTGCATCAGATAAAAATACCTTCTCCAATGGATCTTCCAAGTGAAATTTTGATCCTAACACTGAAGATATCACCCTCCAACAATCACTGCAATCCCTCACTACAAATACCTCTAGAAAATAATGCAGTCACTAAGGAATACTGCACTGTAGGTGCAAGAAAAAGTGTTGGCCGAGTGGAAAGATATGCAATATGTTCCAAGTGCTTCCCAACTGATCTCCCAAAGGAAAGAGAGCCTCCTCCTCTGAAAAATAAGCGTTGGAAGTGGTGTTGTGAACCCTCACTGCAACACCCTGCAACACAACATTATTATGCTCTAGAAATAACACTACAGCTGAAGGAGGATGCTTGGCCTCAAGTCTGGATGTGAGGAAAATTAGTACAACTCCTTCAAGAGGCCTCTCAAGAAAGGAGAAGGATTCCTAAATAGGAAATCCTTGTGCTAATCAGCACTACAACTCTACTAAACCGCAGGAGATTGTACAAAGTCTAAATAGACAATGAAATCAATAATCTAAATCATGAATAAAAATGGCTGCCTTGCCCTCCTTTTAAAAAATTGAAAGCCTTCTCTCCATGGGTCTCGCTCATTAGGGTTTCCTTCACCAAATAAAACTCCTCTCATTCATACTGCGCTATCTCTCAAAGTGTTCTCCACCTCCTATCCCAGCGTTGTTGACTTGGTCAAACTTGACCTTGTCTCCATGAAAATTTCCTCTTTCACAAATAAGTGTGTGAAATACATCTCTTATTAATATCCCCTTTCACATTATGAGGGACTTTATTCATGTTTTCAATATGCATGGGCTTCCTTACCCATTTATTTAGTTTCTAGGTGATAAAAGAAAATTTTAATATTCCATTTAGCTATGTGCTAAAGTGGGAATATTACACTATTTTCTTATTTCTTCACCTTCCTTTTATTATTGCTCCACATATTCTGATTCTTGTGACCTTTCGAGCTATTATTCTCTCTTCCTTTTGAGCTACTACTTTTGCCTTGCCACAGAAACATTTATCTGTTCTAATGTCTCGTTGTCTTCTTCCTCCCGTTGGCTACTTGGGGACTCTTCAACTTATTTTCTCTTCTACCTCCTTTGTTTCGTTGATGTATCCCCTTGTTTCTTCATTTTCTTCATTGAAGTTGACCTTTCTTACAAGACTATGTTCTCTTGAGAATTCCCGACGTGCTCATTCCCATCTTCTATTTCCTCATTTGGGTCGAGTCTTCATTTTTCATTATACTAGTTTATGACCTCGTCTTCGTCAGAATGTACAATGTGTTGGTATGAAAAAATGAATATGGATTTATTGCAGTGAGATGCCACTATTCTATCAAGGTCATAGGTTTAGTATTTTAACACCCTGAAATGGAATCCCTTTTTTTCTTCGACTTCCTTGAAATTTTCTACTCTACATGCCCCGATAGTAATAGGAAATGTTGGCCAAGGATTATTTATCCTTTTCTTAATATCTTTGAAAAATCAATCCTCATTTGGAAACATACCTCTTGCAATAGTAATTTGTCAGTGAAAAACCTAGGAGGAGCATAAGTAGATTTGTAGGAACCAAAGACCCTAATGAATCTTCCCTCTCGTATCGGAAACCAATGTGCCAGCTTAGTTATAGTCTCAATGGATATTTTTAACATAGATGGGGTGTATTATTCATGCAACGGTTGATAGAACAGGGTGATGAATGCATATGATGTGGATTCATGTTCCTTATTATAATGTGAATCCGAGAGAACCTGCAAGTACCTATGTATTGGCCCTCTTGTCTCTGCATTCTAGTTGTTGCTGGAGTTATCAAAGTGACACCTAGAATAGATGACATCCATTAAATATAAGGCCATGTAAAACTCAGATTTTTGGACTTCCTCTAGAACCTTTGCTATGATAATGTTGGTCCTTAACGTTGAGACTAGGATATTGACCCAATTGAACATTGTTCCTTTGGTAGCGATCATATGCATTATAGGGACCCATGTCTAGTGAAAAGTGCTAATGTCGGCCCTGACGTATAGTCTGATCGTCATGGGCATAATGAGTTGATATAATTTCCTTAAGGCTTCCGTCTTATACAATTTATCTTTCTTTGTCGAGAATTTAGAAGGATCATGCCACTAGCTTTTGATAGTGTTTTGGACTGTGACCCTGTAATCCGCCATCAACCAAGAATCAAATTATTATTCCTTTTTAGGTAGCTCGTAATATGTTTCTATGTATACTTAATGCATATATGTGAAATTTTTCGCTACGTGGTTCCTTATTACCCATCTTGTGGTGTCTGTGTTATGCAAGATCCAGTCAATAATTTCTACACACAGGAAGATAGACAGGTGTGTTGCAACCTGCTGGTGTATGAACCTTTTCACATTTATGTATACTGGAAAGTCCTTCCCGACCTCTGGAATATATGGGTTAGAGAAATCTAAGAAAAAATCATACCAATTCCACTTGGTGCTTTTGTTGAGGACGCATGCAGTGGCTTTTTAAATGGGAGGTAGTGACAGGATATGATAACTCTCTTGTGTGCTGACCTCCAGACTCTTTTGATGATTCTTGATCACCAGTGGTTCCATTTCACCTGAGAAAGAGGAAATTGAAATGTAATCGAGATCCACGTCGTTTGGAATGTCAAAAATTCAATCCCATGATAATGCAGATCATATGAATAATATAAATGTTCGCAGAAAAGTTAACTAATGAAGGCCACTGAATGCTTAGCAGAGCTTGAAGAAATTTTTTGTGTGGGGTAGGTCGCAGGTCGCAATGTCACATAACTAGAAGAGGTCGCAAGGGTGAAAGTGGGAAAATCTGTGACTTATGTGACTTGTAAGGGAATTTTCAAGGAGGGATAGGTCGCAAGGTCATGGGATTCATGGGGGTCATGGGGTCATAGTAGTCGTGAAGGTCGCAAGGTTGCATCTCACAATAATTTACCTATCATGATTTTAATCCATGTGACCTATCTGTCAGCGTGACTCTGTGAAGGGGACGAGGCTAAATCCTTGAGTTATGGGATTCTTTGTTCCAAAGGGACTTAAGAAAGGGGGAAAATAGGCTAACCTGATGAGGAATTGTTTTTGTTGGTGAGGCAATGGAGGTGCAAAGGCTAGATGCTCAACTAGGAGCGTTTTAGGAACATAAATGGTTTTGGAAGAGTTACTTAGGTAAATAAAAGCCCTCCTAGGGGGAAGTGTTACACTAATTTCTGGTCATATAACCATTTAAAATTAGAGGGATCAAAGTACACCATGTAAGACTGATTTTACCATAGTAAAATTAATTTCACTATAAGAAATAATTTAATAAACCATATTTTATTAAGTTATTTCTGGTTCAAACAAGAAACCCCATGAGGAATAATTAAATAAATTCGTATTTATTTGATTTTCCTCTAGGAATAATTAATTAAACCATTGTTTAAATAATATTCCTGGTCATATTTAACCCAATTATGATAAATAATTAGATAAATCATTATTTTTCATATTTTTCTGTAGGAATAATTAATTAAATCATTATGTAGTCATTATTCCTTGTTAAATTTGACTAAATCGCCTAGAAATAATTTAACAAATCATTATTTTTTAATTACTCCTTAACCTCATTCTCTAAATGATAAATAAATCATTTATTTGTTTATTATTTCTAAATGAATGTATTTAACCAATTTAAATTCCTTTTCCCTCCAACAAAATATAATGAAATATTTCAAGTAGTTAGATCTATATCTTGGTTAATAATATTTTATTGTTCACCATTATCAAGGATAACTCAATATTTGGTTATAATTAAGAGGGTTTTCTATTCATTATTCACTTTGATCACTTTCATTGTCGTGCTTTGATCATTCTCATTGCTGCTACTATTTTCTTGCTTCTTGAGCTGCACAGAGTTCAACCCGTCTTGGGTTTTCTACACCATTGAGAGAGAGAAACTTCTGGATATGAAGGGTTGATGAAAACCAAGAACCAATCCCATTGAGGTGGAGTGGCAACATCATTCTTTGTTGCCTTCCCAGGTGTTTATACATATAAAATTATTTATGTATCTTGTCTTTCCCATTGGATATTTGGGGAAACTCTTATTTCTTTTTACTATTTAACTTCTTTTATTGCATATATTTTGGTTTTTGTTGCCTTTTTTTGTACTATCTATTGCACATCTAAGGAATTTAAGCAACCATATTTACGGTTATGGTTTTTTTTTCACACACAGCTAAAGTGATCTCTTTTCATACACTTGCGTTAAGAATTTACACTAAAAAATGGCAACTCTACCATCACTTTGCGTGCTTGGGATGGTCATCCTTCTCAACACCTTGGCATGTTTTGCAATTGTCATGTCACTCTTGCGAGTAAGACTGTTTGTGTTGACATTGAAGTCATTGATTCCCCCTTAGATTACAATATCCTAATGGGTCGTAGCTATACTTATGCGATGTCTGTTGTTGCATATGTGGTTCACTGTAAGATTTTCTTTCCTCACAATGGAAAGATCATCACCATCAATCAGTTGAAATATTACAACCTGAAGTCTCAGACCTCCCCCAAGTCTATCATATCTTCGGTGGCAGGTAGGAAATCATTCGCAACTCTCACCAGTGTTTCACAAGGAGTCTATAAATATTCCACCTTATTTGGTGCATTCCCTGGTCACCCCCCTCTTATCACTAACCACAGCTCATTGAATGTTTGTAGGATGCAATCTTCTCGGGCTATCCACAAACGGTCTAGTGTGACGAGCTAGAAACCTATGCCTATGCAACCTGCTAGTGGTGACTTGACAGAGCCTTTAGGACCTCCTTTTCAAGGAACTTATCCCTCTGTTGGTGTCTCTTCCACCCTTTTTCAACTAGGAATGGTTCCCCCCTAGCCTTAACCTTTTGGGACCCATTACACTAGGCCATTAACCTTCCAGTCAGATACCGTTTCTAGCTCCCCCCTCTGGATTATTTTTAGTGCCTGTTATGGCTAAGTTGAGCCGTCCCGATTTGACCCTAGGGATCCCAGTCTGGTACATTGATCCCTTGCCTAATACTCTACTTGGTCATCTTAAACCTTATACCAGTTGGACCCTAATTCAACCGATCGCTATGACCCCTCCCTTTGCTTTTGTGCCTCAGCCACCTCAATAGGAATCTACTCCTATTCCGAAAGCATATGGTGAGGGGACAAATCCAAAAATAAGGAACCTAAGGAAAAATCCCCCCAAATAAGTCATGATCCTCCTAAGCCTCCAAAGCAGTCACCTCCGTGCACTTTGTGTCATGTTGTTAGGCATGCTACCCATAATTGTCCTGAGCTTCCTCGTCTCAAGCCTGTGATCAATGAGACATTTCTTGAATCTGATATCTCGTAGGTCGATGTTACCTTACCTGATTCAACTAAGAAACTCAAATCATTGTGCACAAACCAGCCTTGTTCTTTGTGTGATATGTATGGCCACTATTCTCACCATTGTCCCTATCATGACAAATTTCGCGACACACTTGAGGTTTTTTTCCAAATAGAGGACACTCATAGTGGATATTGTACTCCTCTACTTGTGTGTTGTTCTTCCGCAGAATCAGAGGACATTGTTTCACCCATTGTGATACCTCCCCCCATGTGAAGATGATAGAACCTTCATCTAATATCCTCCATCTATCATCATCCAAGAGATCCATGGTGCAAGACCACTCCAAGGCATCCCCTTCTGTTTCAACTGAACCTCCTTTGGCGATCACCCTAGGCTCAACATCGGTAGATGTTTCATCTACTAGCTGTTTGTCTACCCTCCATAGAGATGCGTATGTGAACCATATTTCTCATGATGATACACCAGGTAGTTCCACTAGATCATATGCTCTCCCTTCCTACAGTCTTCCCATATTTTATTCAGATGAAGACATCATGGAAGCCATGAGCACCCCCTGTTTATCAGGTCTTATTTGGTTATTATCATGTCTCATATACTCTGATATTATTCAGTCCTCGCTGTTCTCCCAGGTGTAGTATGTATGTGGGATCCATTATATTTTTGTCTGGCCCATTTTTACGACATCTTATCATGTACTTTATAGCTCAGTCTCACTTTTCTTGGTGCACCATTATTCTTTGTGCTTTTTCATGTCGGCGGGCATAGGTATACCTCCCCCGCCTCACTGAAAATAGGTACTCAAACATTAAAGGAGACTTATATCATTTTTAGGTCTTGCTCCCTCAGTTATTGTCCTCTCTCACTTCACTCTGTCTATGTATCTCTCTTTCTCTATCTTCGCTTCAGTTTCTAGTGATTGTGTTTTTACAATGTACTTCGTTCATACGATTAGCTCCTAACGCTCACGTTGAGGGAAAATTTGTTACACCAATTTTTGGTCATCTAACCATTTACAATTAGATTGGTCGAAGTAAACCGTGTAAGACAAATTTTACCATACTAAAATTTCTTGCACTATAAGAAATAATTTAATAAACCATATTTTATTAAGTTATTTATTGTTCAAATAGGAAACCCCATGAGGAATAATTAAACAAATCCTTATTTATTTTATTTTCCTCTAGGAATAATTAATTAAACCACTGTTTAAACAATATTTCTGGTCATATTTAACCTAATTTTGATAAATTATTAGATAAATAATTATTTATCTTATTTTTGTCTAGGAATAATTAATTAAACCATTATTTAGTTATTATTCCCTGCTAAATTTGACTAAATTACGTAGAAATGATTAAACAAATAATTATTTTTTAAATTATTCCTTAACCCCATTCTCGCAATGATAAATAAATTATTTATTTTTTATTATTTCTAAATAAAGATATTTAACCAATTTAAATTTATTTTCCCTCCAACAAAATATAATAAAATATTCCAAGCAGTTAGATCTAGATCTTTATTAATAATATTTTATTACTCATCATTATCGAGGATAACTCAATATTTTGTTATAAATAGGAGGGTTTTCTATTCATTATTCACTTTCATCGCTTTCATTGGCGTGTTTTGATCATTCTAATTGCTGCTACTATTTTTTTTCTTCTTGAGCTCCCGTAGAGTTCAACACGTCTTGGGTTTTCTACACCATTGAGAGAGAGAAACTTCTGGATCTGAAGCATTGAAGACAACCAAGAACCCATCGCATTGAGGGGGACTGGTAACATCATTATTTATTCCCTTCCTAGGTGTTAATACATATAAAATTATTTATATATATTTTCTTGTCCATTTGATATTTGGACCAACTCTTATTTATTTTTACTATTTAATTGCTTTTACTTCATAGATCTAGATTTTTTCTGCATTTGTTTCAACTATCTATTACAAATATAATGAATTTAATCAACCATACTTGTTGTTAGGGTTGTTTATTATAGACATCTAAAGTGATCTCTTTTCGTACACTTGCATTAAGAAATTACACTAACAGGAAGGTGGAGGGTTGGGAGCATGTAGAAGACACATGGAAAAACAAAATCATTTCTAGGAGGTGAAAGTCCACTTACCTGTAAGAAGTTGTGCTTTTGTAGGGCTACTTAGGATCTCGAACACTTTGTTGAACTGAAAAAATGACCGAATGGTGCGAGAAACTATATATAAAAGGGTCACACATGCTGGTAATTAATGACATCACAAGGGTCACAACTTAATATTTTTACCCTTTTGTGATCTTTGTGACTCCTGCAACCTTTGCAACCTTGTGACCCTTTTGAGGTCTAGAGGTTGCTAGGTCACGAGGGTCAAAACTTCTGGTTTCTACCACTTTGCGACTGTTGCAATGCTTTTGGGGTCACTAGGTCACAAGACTCTAACATCAAATAGATTGTAACTTGTATGACCTGTGCAAGGTCGCTAGGCTGTGACAAGGGTGAAGCATTGCAAATTTTAAAAACATGACTTACTAACTTAGGAAAAATTTAAGAGGTCGCAAGGTTGCAAGGTTTAGGCTTGAAGATAGAGACATGATGTGACCTAGACTTGAGTAGAAAAATTAGTCTCCAAACTTCCAAGAGTTAGACCTCAAAAAGAGTTGAAGGTGGGCTCAAGTTGAGCTTTGGGATGTAGGGGCTCCAAAAAGAATTATGGGTCAGAAATTTTGGAGGGTTATTGCAGTAGCTATAACAGTTGGTGATTCACTAGTAGAACCCTAGTATCTCTCCTTGCACCTAACCTTGGGGTTGGGATGAACCTTTTAGAAAGGTTTTGTTTCTATACTTTCGGTTCCACTAGAATTTCATTATCAACCTTATTATAGGTTACTAGGCCCTAGACATATTGACATAGCTTTTTAATACACAAGGGACAAATGCCTCTCATGACTTGACATAGGGATCTAAACAATGATATGGGTTGTATATATTTTTGGCATATTTGTTACATGTCTCGGGTGTTGCTTCACTGCCGACAAGTCTGTACAGTACCCCGGCAGAGTCACTACCTAGTGTTGGGTGTGGAGCCTGATTTTCTTCTTTATTTAGATGTATCGCCACAATGGGCCCCTATTTTTAACGAGTTTGCAATTCCACTAGTAATTTGATCATCGTCAGGGGGATCCAGGGGGGGAGATGATGATTTTATGAGCCCCCCCCCAACATGGGTTAGAGGGAAGCTCCCCCAAAGCTAAAAATAGATGTAATATTTCCTTGTAAAATATTGTAATTTCATAGTGAATCTGGTCCATTCATCAGGTGGATGATATAATGGCATAAGTTATTTTTAATTTAGGGTTTTTTTCCCTAAAGGCAAACCCTCGGTTCACATGAGGAAATTGTATTTCGTCTATGTGTGGTATGTGTACTTTGAGCGAGAAAGAGAAAGGGGGACAGTGTGAGAGAGTAGAGGATATTACAATGGATCTACTGTACGTTTTGTCTCCTCATTTTTCTAGATAATATAAAGGAAGGATTGGATATTTCTCTGTAGATGTAGCCCAATTTAGGTGAGCCACATATATATGTGTCTCTCTTCTTTTATATGCTTTTCGTTTTTTGTTTCAGCATATTTTTATGTGTTCCAATTCTTTATAATATATAATTCTATAACAACTGCTATAAGATTCGAAAGTGTATTTATCTAATAAGCTCATAGGAAAAATTGGTTCCTGGTTCAAGTGGGAGAAATGGAAAAAGATGGTAGGTTTAGGGTCAAGAAATTTAATGGGAAAAAATACCCTTTGTGGAAAATGTAGATGAAATATTATCTATATCAAAAAGATATGTACCTACCATTAGGCAGAAAAACAAAGAATTCATCGAGCATAAGAGACCCATAATGGGAGATTCTCAACAAAAAGTCACTTGGAACAATATGCCTATGCCTTATGACATCGGTAGCATTCAATATTTTGAAGGAAATGACAATAGAGGATTTAATGAAGGCATTGGAAAAAATATATGAAAAACCCTCGACGTCAAATAAGGTATTTCCTATCAAACATTTATTTAGTATGAAAATGTTGAAAGGTGGATCGGTTACTAGTCATTTAAATGAATTTAATACGGTTACAAGTTAGTTGAGTTCTGTAGGGGTAAACTTTGATGATGAAGTTAGAGATCTATTATATCTATGCTCATTTCCTAAAATTTCGAATGGTTTAGTTATGGCCATTAGTAATTATGTATCTAGATCTATTACTTTAAAGTTTGATGATGTTGTCGGTGCCATCCTTGGTGAGGAAATGTGACATAAAACCTTTGGTGAGGCATCAAGTAATGATTTGAGTGTAGAGACTAGGGCAATAAAACTAGAAAGAGAAAAGAGCCTAGTATATCGTAGTAAGTCAAGGAAAGGTAGATCCAAGTCCAGATCAGGGATAATGTGCTGGAAATGCAAGAAGAAAGGACACCTCAAGAGAGACAGTAAGTCTCGGAAGCAAAAAGAAGGATACAGATAGCAAGAAAACAGTCATGAAGTGAATGTGACAAATGATGTGTTGCAATATGTTTTGATTCTCTTTTATAAAATTTTATTGATGTTTGGGTGGTAGATTCAGGGGCCTCATTCCATGCCACAGCTAATAAGAAACATTTTGATGACTATGTTAAAGGATATTTTGGACAGGTTCATCTGGGTGATGATAAACCTTGTAGAATCATAAGAATGGGTAAAGTTCTTCTAAAACAGTAGAATGAAAACCAATGGTTTTTAAAGGAGGTAAAAAATGTTCCATATTTGAATAAAAATATGATTTCAATAGGGTAGTTAGGCGATGAAGGTTGTGTGACAACTTTTATAGATAAAACATGGAAGGTCACTAAAGGAGACATGGTAATAGAAAAAGGAGAAAAATTTGGTACATTGTATGTATGTAATGGTATTTCTAATTTTGTTAATGTTTTAAAATCCATAGGAGCAGATGCAACATCATGGAATCATAGGCTCAAACACATGAGTGAGAAGGGGATGAAGATTCCTCACTCAAGAAATTTTTTCACAAGTTTGAAGAATATTGATTTGGATTTCTGTGAGATCTTTTTTTATGGAAAACATAATAGAGTCATATTTCTTAGAGCTGGGAAAGAAAATAAGAGAGAAAAATTAGATCTTGTGCATACAGATGTATGGGGACCCACTAAGGTATCATCTCTCGATGGATCTCGTTATTATGTTAGTTTTACTGATGATGTAACTATGAAAACTTGGATTTATTTTATTCAAAATAAATCTAATGTATTTTATACTTTCAGCAAATGGAAAGCTTTGGTTGAGATTGAGAGAGGAAATAAATTTAAGTTTCTCAGATCAAACAATGGAGGTCAATATTGCAACAAAGATTTTGATAGATATTTTTCAGAGCATGGAATTCGTAGAGAGAAGACAGTTCCAGGAACACCACAGGAAAATGGCATGTTA
The DNA here is from genome assembly GCA_034641835.2 of Pinus albicaulis. Lineage (NCBI taxonomy): Eukaryota > Viridiplantae > Streptophyta > Pinopsida > Pinales > Pinaceae > Pinus > Pinus albicaulis. The sequence goes on from CM076582.1 coordinate 1,056,793,010, forward strand.
GAAAGGATGAACGAGACGATAGTGGAGCATGGTGCATGAGATTGCTTGCAAGATTGCCTTTACAATTTTGGGAATATTCTATAGATATTGTTTTTTTATCTAATAAACAAAGGGCCTTAAAGTTACTTGGATGGTGGTATTCCATAGGAGGCATGGACAGGTAAAAAGGTAAACTACTCCTTTGTAAATCCTTTTGGTTGTGAGGCCTTTGTCCATATTAGTAAATAAAATAGAATAAATATTGAGGAAAAATCAAATAAATGTACCTTTATTGGATATGGTATTAATGATTTTGGTTATCGGTTACATGATTACGAAAATCAAAAAATGATTAGGAGCATAGATGTCATATTCAAGGAAAATGTCTTGTATAAGGACCACATGTAGGAAAAGAAATAGGAAAAAGAAACAAAGAATACAAAATTCTTGATGAGATCACAGAAAAAGTAAGTGCCTGAAAATAATAATAATCAACATCCACAACAACAATAAACACCACAACAACATCATGCACCTCAAACACCTGAATGTGGTGTGACAATATATACGAGGATAATTAGATGCCTTGAAAAATATTATCCTTCATTATATTATGTATTGTTGACTGATACTGGTGAGCTAGAATGTTATGAAGAAGCAATGCAGGTAGAAACTAGGAAGAAGCGGGAGCTAGCCATGAAATAAGAGATGGAATCCTTAATACATAACCAGGTTTGGGACTTAGATAGGTTTCTTGAAGGTAAAACAACAATGAAAAATAAATGGGTTTACAAGTTGAAGGAAGAATATGGAAGAAAACATAGGTACAAATTTAGACTTGTGGTCAAAGGGTTTGCACAAAAGAAAGGTATTGAATTTGATGAAATATTTTCTCCTATTCTTAAAATGACTTCAATCAGAACTATTTTAAGTCTTGTAGTAACAGAATATTTCTATCTATAGCAATTATATGTAAAGGAAACCTTTATCCATGGATATTTGTAGGAAGAAATATATATGCAACAACCACAAGGATATGAGGTCAAAGGGAAGGAAAAATCAGTGTGCAGGTTGAAGAAGAGCTTATATGGTTGTTTCTCCATTGACATATCCCAAGTTGGGTGAACCACCTATATTTTTATCTTTCTTGTTATATATGTTTTTTGTGTTAGTATTTACACATTTTTTTATGTGTTCCATTTCTTTGTAATATATAATTCTCTAGCACCTAGAAATCTCAAACCTTACTTTGCCGTCGGTGAGCCTAGACAGTACTCGGACGAAGACTTTACATCACCTCTCTGCGAAGGAAGAATTTATCTATCATTTTTCCCTTATTTTATTTTCTTTATGTGCTAATATCACTTATTCATGTGTTCTGATTAGCACTTACTCTTATGGAATTTATTTTCCTAAGACGATGAGGGATCCCAACTTATTTTACTTGCAAGAGAGGTTGTTTTTGTTTTTTCGGAGACTTTATTTTTTCACCCGTTAATTTTTTTATTTCCACTTTGTCAAGCTGCCTAAATCAACCAATTAATTCTAAAATCATAGCCAAGTCAGAATCTGGGGCTTGTCATTCAAATATAGGATGTTGTGGATAACCTGATTTCACCACTAAAATGGATTTCAACATTCAGCCCTGGTCGCGACTTATGGGATAATCAAGTGTAGGCATATAAAAAGACATAGCTTGGGCATCAGCATAGAGTCTACCTCAACCCTTAAGGTTTATTATTCAAGTAAAGATACATAAATAGATTAATTTTGGGTGAACCCTTTATTAAAAATGGAAAAAACAAAATAACACACACAAAAAAAAAAGGAAAATCTATGGTACAATGATGGGGTAAGAAACTTCAAGAGATTCTAAGTGAAGAATGATTATTTCATATGAGAACTAGGTTTGAGGCCCATGTAGAATGCCTGAGTTTAAAGATAATACATGCATCAAGGAGATTCTCTAACTCATTTTGGATAAGAGGCTCCAAGGTAGGATTAACCTTCCACAATTTTTGTTTGAAAGGCTTGACCCCTTATTTCATTGGTATTACATGTTGGATAATCATGGTTTCATACGTTTTAAGTTCATCATAAGTCCAGGAAAAGACATCTTGATACCTCTTAAATTTTTCAATGAATAATTTTTTTCTTCCGGAAAACATCTGCTACCAAAATTGAAAAACTTCGAGTCAACTTCAGTTCCAAGATTGATTTGGTCATGTGAGAGTGTGATGCTTTGTGTCTTGGTATTCGGTGGGCCCCAAAACCAGTTCTGTAGATAAAAAAAATCCTTTCTAGTGTGATTACTCCTTTGGGCATGGGGTTACCCTTGCACTCATCTTCTTCCTTTTGCAAGGCATGTTCATGCTCTTCCTCCTCTATCGTTGCATCCTTAAACATGTCAGCATTCAACATGAAGTCAATATATATTGATCATCATTAAAAATATGTAGATTAGATACGTTATTTGGAACATCGGGTTTATACACAATTTCAATAGGAAAACCATCTCTTAGCAGTGTAAACCTAGCCACAATATTAGCCAACGTGTCAAAGACAACATTATTAATTCTACGAACATACTTAATGCCAAAATATTTAAAGGAACAGATTAATTTCCATACCTCTTGTTGATACCTGTTTAATTGTCGTGATAAATAGTGAATTGTATTACATACCTACCTGGTCAGAATTTATGAATCAACAATCACCTTCAAGCATTCAACCTTTAGGTCGATAAATTTCTTGAGCCCAAGGAGTAGTGCCTCATACAATTCGGTGTTATTGGTGCACTGAAATTAAAACCTACAGGAAATTTAAAACTTATTATTTGGGGGGTCTATAAGGATACAAACAGCACCGACTCCATCTTGTGTTTTGAACTCATCATAGTATAATGTCCAAATTTAATTTTTAGTTGTATCTATGCCAGACATATTTACATATAGGATACATGATTTTGTAGCATTTGTTGGAGGGCAAGGAAGGAGTTACTACTAGATGTCAGGTGCAATGGATGACAACAATGATTGATAGCACCAAAGGTTTCCCTCCAAGAAACACATTCCCAATTCTTCTTTAGAAAAACTAATGGGACCATTCAGGGCTTCCATATCTACGACTGTGTAATTCATGTAGCGTTCACTATTGAATCTGGTTTACTTATTCTTTCCTTTGAAAGGGAGCCATAGGTGTGACGATTCAGTGACGAAGTAGCCCTAGAGTTTTCTTGGCAATTCTCTACTAAGGAATAGGTCGTATGCTTCCAGGTCTATGACCACTATATCAATACATTTATGCAGCCTAAAGTCTGAGGATAGTCTAATTATCACATTATTCAACTCACCAATGACGGGGACTTGGGATCTCTCTACTTGAATTATTTTAGCAAAGGTATTCTCCGGTTGAATATTCAACTTTATGGACACTGATAAAGGCATAACATTCGTCAATGCACCCAAGTCAAATAGGAAGTTGTGTACATTAAAGTTTAAAATTTAGAAAGACAAGAGAAATGGGGGGGTTGAACCTCTTGAATTGGCGTTAGGAGTGTTGACTATGGATTGGAGGTTGATCGAGGCCTGAGGCTACATAGAAGAGCTTTTATTTGAAAAGGGAGAAGCCTTATTGGTTGGGAACATGATAGAAAAGTCTTTGATGATTAGTTCTCATTGGCTAGATATCCTCGAAGGCTCGTAGGGTAAAATGTTGGTCCACATCTTCTTTATGTATTCAAGGATATTATACCCTAGTTCCAATGAAGTGATGCCTTCTGATGGGGACTGGAGAAGGGAATGGGATTTCACAGACTTAGACATAGTCCTAGGAGTGGAGGAGCTAACCTTCTCATGGACTAAAGCATCCTTTGGGCTATGGATAGACATCGCATTAGGAGTAGGGGTCAAGGGGGTGTTCGAGTTGATAGTAGGGAGGATCCTTCTTAACAATGCTTTATTTTTCTCTTCCAGTATAGAATCAATTAATGCACCTTCACTTCTAAGGTTATAGGTCTTCATTGGTTTGGGTGGGGGAAAGTCGCCTACGTTGGCTTCTAGGAAAGATTGAACCTCTTCCTCCTGGATGATTTCTACATATAGGATGGTTGAACCTATGTTTTTTTTTTGGGGGGGGGCGTGTGGTTTCTTCCTGAGGATCATAAACCTCTTCCTCAAAATCTTGTACAGTCTGATCCTCGAGGAGTTGAGAAAATATTGTTGTCATGATATCTATCCATTGCCTAGAGGTATTTTTAGAATGGGAGGCTTGGTGAAAGGTTCATAAATTATCTTTACCAATATCCTGAACACTGAAGTTCATTTTAGATCTATGAGATGACCGTGCAGGAGCATTCCTTTTCTTCCTGAAAAACGGTTTAGGCGAACTATTACCCAATGAAAAATCACTAGTTTTCCTTTTCATGTCCAAGACCTCATTCGTTAGTTGTTTCAAGGACTTGGATATACTTTCTAAATCAAAGGATTCCTTATCCTTGTCGCCATACTTACAGTTCATGGTTGAGTTTTTTTTCATGGGCTTAGACTCATTTCAGGTGTTATGGTCAAGAACTCATATAGATATCATGTCCTTTAGAACTCATTTAGATATATAGATCTTACAAAAGGTTCTCCAGTAGGGTGGTTTTATCTTTGCACTTGAAAAACACAACGATATCACATGGAAGGGCCCTAGTGTAATGGTCCAAGTGATAGAATCATCAAGGGCCACATTCGATGAGAATTTATTCATAATGGTGGAAAATCGCTAATTAAAATATTTAAAATTCTCCTTATTATGGCACTTAAATGTGCTCAAATCGGTGAGGAGCATGGAAGGTATCTTATTATCTGAGAATTTCTCAAGAAAGGTTCTACGAAATTCCTCCCACGTCTGCTGGAAGTAACTGGTAGGCAACGATAGAAAGTTGAATCCTTTTTCTCCAAGGTGTAGGGAAACAACCACATCATTGTATTGCACCCTCATCATTTTCAAGGCCAGGTAAAAGTTTCTAATATGAACTTTGGCTAAGGTTCCCTTTTCCAAGTGAAAATTTGGGATGTGTTTCTTAAGATGATGATACTTGTCATGAAGGGGACCTCATATACCTAGAGGAGACTGACCCACACAAGCTAGTGGTTGCACCCTGTTAGCCTCGGGCAGTGATTGGAGTAGAATATGGTTGGTATTACCTTCTGATTAACTTTCAGTGCCTAGCCTATATCCTTCACTAGCATGGTTATGCTTCCTGTCATTACCCCAAGGGACCCTCAAATGTGCTAAATCCCTGAAGTTCCTTATGTTTATGAAATTTCCAAAGTTTGTCGGGAACATGAAAGGTCGCCCATTCCACCAACGGTCCAGGTGGTAATGATTATCTCTATTTCAGATGTTCTCTTCATTTTATACTCCTTGAATCACCTCAGGGTTTCTCCCAGGTGGAGGATTATTAGCTCGAGCATTCTTCGGCAGAGGTTTATTATTTCCTTCGACATTATCTTGCCATTTTTAATTATGGAACCTAGAAATCATGCTCCTTGGGGCTTCTCTCTCGGATGTTGGGGTACTTTCGAAACCTTCAATTGAGAGTCTCTCAACAATATTTGCATAGTCTTCCAACATCATTCCAATCAAATGCATTACCGAATTCACTAGGATTCCTTGACAAGTAAGGTGCAGGCTGGAAGTACGTGGTTTAAGCAGTGTTGGGATGTGTTGTAGGCCTCTAACGAATTATTGGGTGAGAGGTCGCAAGGCCCTCAATTTTTCATGTGAAAATTTGTAAAAATGAGTGTTCCCTTGTTACGTAATATTTTTTCATCGTCCCTGCAATCCCCATCCCAAAGATTGGAGAACCATTTCAGTGACTTTTGTGTATTGTCATACCTTTCAAAAAGTGTCATTGCATCCCTTGGCATGTGAAGAACATTTTCTCTTTTGACTATTCTTGGAGCAGGCTATCAAAAACACATGACTTTTGGTCAGCACTGGTAGGCAGTTATGGCCTCGTGCCCATAGAGAAATTAACACTAGGCCTTGTGCCCATTGGCATTATTTCCTAGTGGACTGCCTACACCGAGCTATTTTTGGAATTTAAAAAAAAAAAAAAAAACGAATTTTCCATTGCCAACCACTTCGTAAGCGGAGTCATCATGGTTTGTTTGACTGAAAAACATTGAAGTCCTTCCTCTGCCTTCTTTTTTCCTACATTTGAGAAACTCCACAAAGGATAAGGCCTCCCTTCCACCTTATGAGGGATCCCAAACCACCTCATCCTCTCCTATAAATACATCCTTCTCACATAATTGCAGCTAGCTGAACAGTCCTTACTATATCTGGTGTGAGATTAAAGAAAAGAGGAATCCATTGTCGAGAGAGAGCTTAGGCCCATTTCTTTGCCAATTACAATCCCCAACGAATGCTTGAGACATGTTTCACTGGACCCATTGAATGAGGCTACAACGTCAATGCTCTTTTGGTTGTAAACTTCTTCACTCTACTTAATAATAAGTGACTATTTTTTTTGTTCCCGTTTTGTGTTTGATATGTTTAATCCTATACAATATGTTTGATTCTCTTTGACCAATCAAAAAGTTATGAATGAAAGTATGTTTTTGTATGTTGTCATTGTTCTATGATACTTGTGTACATACACGGATATTACAACTGAAGGATCGTGACTGTGAAGACAACGATCAGGAGATCACTACCACAAGCAACGATAAGAGCGTTGGAACAAAGGTAGGTCATCTATCCCAACCCATTTTCATTCATAAACTAGGAGTCCGAAGGATTAGCATGTTCCCTTGTTGCTAGACCCACTCTAGGGCTAGAGGGATCACCTCTGTCTGCAAAGGGGACTTACCTACACAATAAGTTGGCGACCATACTGGGGATCAATGTGTTTGTCGTCTCTTGTTGTTCCTCTAGTGTTTTTCTCGTCTTCTCTACTTTGGTCATTTCATCATTTTTCTTTTTTTTTTGGCTTGTCTCATTGCTTTCAGCCATACTGTTCAGTCCCAGAGTGTCAGATTTGACCTTTTCTAAGTGGTTTTTTATTTTTTCCATAGTTTTTTAGCTCGGCGCTACTTTTTCTCGAACAGTCGTGTTGATTAATGCTTGTTTCTTTTTTCAAAGGTGCACCAACCTTTTTTTAGTGTGGACTACAGCTAAACAGATGTGCCGAATCCTGTAGGTTAATATTTTAGCTTGTTTCCTGAGTTTTTTCAGTTCCTCTTACCTCTGGGTCGGATTTTTATCTTTCAATCTGTCCACTAGGATTGTTTTGATTTTCTTGTCTCATTCTTCTCAACTATTTGTCCCTCATATTATCAGTGGAGTTTTTCATCCTAGGGTTTCCAGGTGTCTCCTACCACTTGTTCGACTCTCTCCTCACTGAGCCTTCTGAATTGAGTTTGAGTTAGTTTGGTCTCTATCATTTCAATTTGTTGACTGATAGTTTTAGCTTTTCCTTCGGTTCTATGTGTATTTGGTTTTTTGAATGATCGTCTTGAATTTCCTTTAGCTCTCCATCAGTCACCTTGAGCATAGATTCCATTGCTCATTGAATTGGTTCGAAAGCCCTCTTTTTTCCTAAAGGAGTGCATCTATGTTTTTTAGTGTGTTTTATGTTTGAATTGGATTGATCTCTTTGTTTTATATTGTTTCATTCAAATTAATCAGAACTAGTGTCCTTTTTTCTTTTTAGTGTAATAGTGCATTTTGCTTCTCATTTATCTAAAAAGACAAAATTTGCATTCTTTCTCTTAGTTTTAAAATGGAAAATGTTCTTTTACATTAGTAGCTCTCAATGAACAAGGAAATATTTTTTCATTTTCTTCTTTGGTTGTCTTAGATGCATTCATGAAATTATTATTGTGATTCAATTGATTGCTACTTTGTTAAAGACTATTATCCTTCTCTTAGCTAGCGCTCATTGAATGGGAATAATTTTATTTTGCATGTAATTGTGCATTAAGAATTCAAGATCACATTCAGTAAGGCCTTGAAATCACAACATTAATTCAAGTTCAACTTCAAAATGAATTCAATCAACCTAAAGAAGCATTGAAACCTAATGCACATGTATTTAGAGGTTTAGGCTAGTGACGTGTTCTGGCGTCGTTAAATTTAGTAGTTGTCATTCGCCATCTAGATTTAGACATCACTAGCACGGACTTGTGCTCCCCGTACCATCAAGCATATCAATGGAGACGATCACAAGTTGCAATCCTTTATCCATAGGAAGTTGAGCCTGCTGCCCTGTAACCGTGATACACCAAACACAACATTTGGGGAGACTAACTACACGTACGTCAAGTCCTTGGTCATTTCTCTTTCATTTGATCACCAAGGTGTATATTGCAATTCACACAAACTTGGTACACCCTCTTGCTTATATTCCATGAGTAGTCATTTTGGTCTTTTTGTGACTCTCTAAAATTGAAAAGATCATCGAGCACTTGTCCTTTCACACTCTTTCAACATAAAAGTGACTAGAGTCACCTTTTCCCTATGTCTTGACTCTTAAAACATGAAACAACAGAGTTACATTTCAATGTCATAAAATCAATTTCCTACCATCACATGCCCGTTAAAGATATTTTCTTGGATTTTTCTTAAGTAATTCCTTAGTATTTGATCTTTAAGCCTGGAATTGGTCATCTTGGTTCCCTCTTGTTTTGAGACAAAGTCAGGTGGCAAAGCCACCAATTTCTTTGGCCTCTTCATTTCGTCCTAGTGGTGATCCTTCACCTAATGTTTCTTTGGGAGCATCTTAGCCTACTAGGTCTATCGATTTATGGCAGTCTATCCTTCTAAGTATATTACCTCTCGCTACCCGATCTCTTCTTGAGGAACCATTTGATATCAATTTGCAACATTAGGATTCTTGGTCGGGTTTTCGAAACAAGGAAGAGTTCTCTCCTCTTACTTCGAAACTATCTTTACTTGCCACTGCTCTTCACCTTTTCGATGATTGAATGGCTTCATCTAACATGGATTCTTCAAGTCGTGTCAGTAGTGAAGAGCTTTACGCCTCTATAGGAGATCATCATCTCACTCCAAATAATTTTTGTTGTCTCTAGTCAACCTTCCTCACAACCGATATCACTACTGCTCGGTTATTGTACTTTGGGTCAGATCATTTATGGTGTTGCATTGTTGTATCAGAACCCAATATGGCCGAGTACATCGACTCCCTCAGGAAGCTCATTTGTCTCAATATCGAGGGCATTGCCCTTGACTCCCATGACATCAATGATTGTAATCTCTGTTCCACTTCGACCCACTATTTGTGTGGATTCATCTGCACTGGCTATTAATATGACCCAATCATCTATAGTGTCTTATGTTTTTCTTAGGTCTATTTTTATTAATCCCATGATACCTGTTAGACCTGCCATGAGTGGATCAGAGCCTCATGTTTCAGGAACTCAACTTGCTAGTAATGCACCTATGGCTTCTACTTCCATTCCTGGAGGTTTGACATTCGATGAGTATCTGTTGGCCATTCAGCAGCAGAATTCCTCCCCTCAGGGTTCTCAGCAGCCACAAACTTCTGGTAATCCTCTGCATCATTTTGACATGTACGGTAATCCCATCTATTTGCCTCTGATTGATATTAATCAGACCATATACCAACTGGGACAACCCTATGGTCCACAAGGAAAAACCTTATAGGGACAACCTTTGGTCCAATAGGGACGGCCCTCTGGTCCACAGGGACAACCTTCAGTCCAACAAGGACAAACATACGATCTTGTTGGTAACCCTTAGGGTCAACAGGGTGCATATTATGTTCCCAAGGGGTAAATCTATCTGCAAAAGTGACAACATTTTGTGCAACAGCACCAGCCTTGTGTTCATCAAGGTCAAACATTTGTACAACAAGGAAAACCCTATGGTCCTACACCGGGTCAACCTAGTTTCTAGGGACAACCTGGCCCATCCCAACCATCGGGCTAACCTTTTCCACAAGGGCAACCTGGTGGCTCTCAACATCCAGGCCAGCATACTCCATAGGGATAACTTATTCAACCTCAATATTCAGGTCAACCTACACCCCAGGGGAAACCCGTTCAGCCTCAAGGGACCATTTACATTCCCCAAGGTCAATCTTAGGTGGTGTATAGTGTGCCCCAATGTGTTACTTACATTCCTCAAGGTCAATCCCAGACAGTATACAATGCACCTTAGGGCACTGCATACATTCCTCAAGGTTGAACTGAAGTGTTGTATAATGCACCTCAAGGCACTACTTACATTCTGCAAAAAAATCCATTTTTTGCTCAGACATGACCTCAATGGTATGCTCAAAATGGATATCCTGGTCCTCAAGCTATGTATGGGTAGAAATTTCAGGCTTATAACCGCTATGGATAGAATCCTTTGGGATAAAACATATGAGGGCATAATTTCTCTCAATGTGGGTGGAATCCTAATATTATTCTTTATCAACAACCTGCAATGCCTTTCGATCGTAAATTACCTTTCCTTGCTACGTTGGAATTTCCCGATGTGTCAAATTTGGCGAACGATCCTATCCTTCATAATCCATATTGGCCTCCAGTTCCAACCAATATTCTTGGCGATTGTTCCAAATTTAAGGGAAAGTTTAGAGAAGACCCCCAAGCGCATGTTATGACATACCTTCTTTTGTGTTCTTCTAACTCTTGGGTTGACGATTCCATCCGAATTCTTCCTTTCCAATGGACTCTCACTGGTGCCACTACCAAGTGGTACATTAAACACTCCTGCGACGTCTTCCAAGATTTCAACTCTTTGGCCATGGAATTTCTCACACACTTTCAGTTACCTGTTCGGTATGAAACTAGGACATACCTCCTCACATCCTTGAAGCAAAATGAAGCTACTCATATCTCTGATCATATTTATGAATAGAGGCATTCTTGTCTTTTGATCAAGTTTGAGATTCCTGATCAACTTCTAACTGATTGGTTCAATACCTCCTCCTTTGCTCTGATTGCTATGGACATTGCTATGGGGGCATGTGTCACTAAGGAACAAGCCATCACTCATGCCTAGTACCTTGATATTGTGTACTCTTAGTCAAACACACTATATGAACTCTTGCTTGATGCCCCTTGACCTGGAATCTTCAAAGCACTAGCGATGCCATCCTTCGACAGTATCATCATTTTTGTGTCTCAGACTTCTCGGAAGTCTTCCTCAAATCTTGCAAAGAAAAAATCTATTCCTTGCAATGATATTTCTTCTTAGCCACCTATGAATTCTTCTAAAATCATGGAAGTGAATGTTTTTCAGTCCAATCCAGCGGATAAAACTTCCAAGGGTAAAAAGAAGGGTATAGGTAAGGCTAAAGTCGATACCCCAAAACAAGATTCTCAAAAATCTTGTGCTAATAATAGTTCACAACGCAAACCAAAGTACCCTTTTCTGATTTGTGATGAAGAGCACTACACGAAGGACTGTCCCCAACGGGCCGAGGTGTGTTGATTTCTCAAAGCCATCAAAGGCACTCCGGCTGTTCTCAAAGAACCATTTCCATGATAGTAGACTCAGTTGGTAGAGCAACCTCAGTCCTATACCCCATTTGGCTCTCAGGTTTTCATGATGAACGGTCCTTCATTTGTTTCTATTTCTACTCGATCGAAATATTATACTGAACTGCACCAGGCAGAAGGGAAGGAATCGTTGATGGCCCTCCTCCCCTGCCTTCTTCTGGCTCTCCTCAGATTGAAAGGCCTAGTAATAAGCCCGTTGTATGGACACCTTCCAAAGGTGTACTCTCTAAGTATTACTACAATCCTAACGCCCTTGTTGCTCAGCATTACAGTATTGTTGAGGATTTGGCTCAGGCACTATTTGTTATGTCTGCATTGGAAGTATTTCAGAGTTTTCTGTCTCAATGGAAGGCTTTGTTATCTACGATCAGAGGGGTTGATCTCGTAGATTCTAGGCTTGTCACTTTCGATTTGAAAAATTTCTTCCCACATCTCCCTCACCAGCTTTCACTGATCATCCAAGTTGGGATTAATGGAAAGAATATCCATCGCGCGGTCATGGACGAGGGTGCATCTAGTGCGTCATGTCATCTGCCTGCTAGAAAGCCATCAGTTCTCCATCCTTCAATTCATCTCCAAATGCTTTAGAAGCTTTTGATGGAAGGGAATCTCACAGTCTCTGTGTTATCGCTAGTTTAACCATTACATTAGAAAGGAAAGGAGTTAACGTCGAGGTTGAAGTCGTTGATGCCAAGATCAATTAAAATATTCTCATCGGTCACAGTTGGACTCACACCATGTTGTGCATTTCATCCACTCTCTTTCGTGCTCTTTAATTTCCACACGAAGGAAAGATAATCACTGTCGATCAATTGACATTTTTTACTTCTTCATCTTCCGAGAGAAACATCCCATATGTATATCATATTCCTATGCCTTATGAGAGCATAGGGCCAGGTATTTTCATAGATCCTGCCCTCATGGGTATTTTTCTCTTCCTCCACCCAACAATGCTCAGGTTAACATGATATCTAGATCTTTTTATCCACGGATTGTCCCTTCGCCTGAGCAGATTTATTCATTTGATGACTTGATGCCATTAAGCCCAATAGAGATTGATTATTGTGAACCCATTTTGGCTTTGACTCCTCCTCCCTATGATCATGGTCCTTTGAGTATGTCTCTTGAGACTTATTCTCAATCCCCTTGGCTCGGAAATTCGAATTCGCCAGATCCCTTAAACAAGATATTTCCCACCGATGAGGCCATCGTGGAGACTATGTCTCTTGAGGATCCTCCTTGGGATGATAGTCATCATCGTTCCTCGTTCATGCCTAGCCTTGGGCCCATTTCAACTTGTCTCGAGAAGTTAAGTTCTCACATTCCTTCTCATCTGCTTCAAATGACCATCATGACACATGAATTCTTTGGGGAAGGTAACTTGGGAAAAATCACACAAACGATGCCTATCGACATCTCCGTCAAACCAGGGGTTTTTTAGAACATCCACATCAGGGTGACCTATTCTCCTGATGAGATCGAGGCCTATACTAGTCTCTTCCGCAAGTTTCGTGACATTTTCACTTGGTCTTACGAAGAAATGCCCGACATCAATCTGAGTATAGTTGTGCATGAGATTCCTACCTATCTTGGTGTGAAGCTTGTTCACCAGTGCCTTTGTCCTGTGAACCCTAGAAAGGCAGCCACTACTGAAGGTGAAGTTGAAAAAATTCTTAGACCTTGTTTTATTTAACCGATTCCCTTGACAGAATGGGTTTCTAATATTGTTCCTGTGGATAAGAAATAGGGTACTATTCCAGTCCATGTTGATTACCATGATATCAACCATGATTGCCCTAAGGATAATTATACCACTCCTTTTATTGATCAAATCATTGATGAATGTGCTAGGAGTGATATATTTTCCCTTATGGATGGGTTTTATGGGTACAACTAGATTAATATTTTTTCGACTGATCAGCACAAGACAGCCTTTATCTATCCTTGGGGTACTTTCACCTATAAGAAGCTCCCTTTCAGTCTTAAAATTCTGGGGCTACATTTCAATGCAAAATGCCAGATGCTTTCCATGATATCAAGCGGATTGTTCAACCTTACATGGATGACCTTCCAACTCATTCTTCTAAGCATAAATACCACCCTAATCATCTCCGTCAAATATTCAATCGTTTTTGACGCTATAAAGTTTGGCTCAATCCGCATAAGTGCATTTTTTGTGTTGACTCCAGTAGGCTCTTAGGGTTTATCATCTTTAAATATAGAATTCATCTCGATCCCCTAAAAGTTGAAGCTATTGCTAATCTCCCCTCTCCTTCCACCTTATATCAGCTATAGTGTCTACAATGGAAAGCTAATTTCCTCTATCATTTTATACCAAACTATGCTGAAGTGGCCAAAGGATTTACACGATTACTTAGGTAAGGCGTCTCGTTCCTCTGAGATGAGATTGCCCAAAAATCCTTCGACGCACTGAAGACGTTGTTGATCAATGCTCCTATGTTGCATCCTCCCAATTATCATCGTGCTTACTCCCTCTATTTGACTACCACATTTAGCACTATTTCCATGGTTGTAGTGCAAGACAACGATGATGGTGATGAGCATGTCATTTACTATTTTAGTTGCAATCTTCTCGATACAGAAACGAATTACGCACATGTCAAGAAGTTGTCGTTGGCTACTATTCAAGTTACTTAACATTTTTTTCACTATATTCTGTTGTGCACAGTGATTGTGATTTCTGATTGAAACCCCATGACTTACATATTGACTCGTCAATTAGTGGGGGGAAAACACTCGAAGTGGATTGTTATTCTCCAAGAGTTTTATTTGGAGTTTAGTACCGCCAAATCGAAGAAATAATTGGTTTTCGCCGATTTTATTTTCTCTTTTCCTTCTAATTCAACTCCATCTGGTTTTGAGGAACGCATTCAAGATGACACACTTTTTCTTATTATCACCCTCAATCCTTGTTACGATGATATCATCGTATATCTTCAGACTTCCACCTTCCGATCTGAGTTGATGAAGGATGCATCGATGCATCTACCATCATTCACAACCTTATCGCATAATCAAAGATACTCTCTACCACATTGGAGCTGAGTCTCTTCTCCGCCAGTGTTTAAATCTCGAGGAGGCTGAAAAGGTCCTTAATGATTGCCACTCTAGCACCTGTGGTAGTCACATGTCTAGATATCCTACTGCACAAAATATTATTCATGCTGGCTATTTATGGCCCACCATCTTTAAAGACTACATTGTTGTTTTCCATAAGTTTCACGATTGCTAAATTTATCAGCGCAAGATGCACGCGCCACCCACCCATATTCATCTCGTCGTTACTGTTGGTCCCTTTGCGAAGTGGGGCATCAATTTTATGACGTGTAACCCTCACTTGACCGAGGGGTATGTTTATATTATCATAGTTTTTTACTACTTCACGAAATGGGCTGAAGCAGTGCCTACACTTATAGCTGACGATAATACCACCGCATAATTTCTATTCAATCATGTCATTACTAGGTTTGGTATCCCTCAAACCATTCATGGTTCTCATTTTCGTTACTACATGATGGCTGAGTTGACTTCCAAGTTGGGTCTGCATCACGACAACTAAACACCGTACTACCCTCAGGCCAATGGCCAAGTTGAAGCCGTGAACAAGGTAATTATCACTATGCTTCAATGTACGATTGGGATGCACAAGAAAAACTTTCATCTCATGTTATTTTCAACTCTCTAGGCTTACCAAACCTCAGCGAAGGATGCAACCAAATTCACTCCATTCTAGTTTGTCTATGGTCTAGAAGCTACCCTTTCAATTGAATGTGAATCCCTTCTTTCAAGATAGCTGTTGAATTTTTGCCTAACACTTCGCCAGAAGAAGAGCATATTCTATATTTAGAGAGGCTTGATGAAACTCGTCACTTTGCTGCTCTTGTCATAGAGGCACAGAAAAAGCGGGTCAAAGCTCATTTTGACCAGTTAGTTTCCCCTCATTCCTTTATATAAGGAGACCTCATCCTCCTGTATGACCAAGCTTAGAATAAACTAAAGGTAGGAAAATTCCAACCCAAGTGGCATGGGCCCTATATTGTTAAGCGCGTTGTTACACCATTTTTTTGGTCATCTAACTCATTATCATTAGATGAACCCAAGTACACCATGTAAGACCAATTTTTCCCTAAGTAAAATTGCTTTCACCATGTAAAATAATATTTGTCTATATTTCCTAGTCATATTTAACCCAAAACAAGGAAATTAATTAAATAAATCATTATTTATTTAATTATTTCCTAGGAATAAGTTATTCAAATCATTATTTAAATAATATTCCTCGTTAAATTTGACTAAATCATTTTTAAATAATTAAATAAATCATTATTTATTTAATTATATTCCCACCATCTCCCTAAAATAGTAAATAAATCATTTATTTATTTATTGTTTATAAATAAAGGAATTGACCCAAGTCAAAAGACCTTTTCCCTCCAAGGGTGATTCTAGAATTTGATTAATAATATTTTATTCATGCACCGAGTTCTAGAACACCCCAATATTTTGTTATAAATAGAAGGGTTTTCCCCATTCATTAGTCACCTTCATTGGATTAGGTCACACTGGATCTACTCTTGGTCACCATTTTCCATTTTTGCCTTGTGAGCTCCCATTGAGTTCTATGTTTGTCTGGGTTTTCTACCACAATAAGAGAGAGGAATTTTAGATCTAAAATGTTGAGGACTTTCAAGAACCCATCCCATTGAGGAGAATCAGAAAACACCTTTCTTGTTTTCCTCTCAGGTGCCCCATTTTTTAATATAATATAAAACATTTTTTTAAAGACATTGTTCTTGTCTTGTCTATTGGATGCATGGAGCCATATTGTATTTTATCTACTTAATGTCTTTTATGCTTAGATCTGGATTTGTGCAGCATTACTTGGATCATCTAATTGCAGATTTAAAGATGTTTGGTAGCCATAATCGATGTTAGGGCTGCGTAGCTAAAGTGATATTTTACGACGAAAGATTCATACTAACACGCGTTTTGTAGAATGGGGCTGATGAGCTAATTGATTATGAAGGCTATCCTTAGTATCAACCTAGAAATGGGTTGTATCTCAAAAAATACCATGCATGAGTCTCTCATGCATGTTTCTTTTGTACATAGGTGTTTTTTCATTTTTGTACATTTTTTGCTTGGTGTGCTTTGTAAGCGGTTTTCCTGCTTATTGTATCATTTCTTATTGTGCAGATGTATGTTACTCCTTATGTGGGTTTCGTGGATGGTGCCTCCCGCAGTACTCAGAATCTGTCTTCTGCATCCTGGGTGATTTATAATCCTAATGGTGAGTTGGTATACCCTCAAGGTATATGTCTAGGTCGAACCACAAACAATGTCATTGAATATAGTGCTGTCATTGAACTCTTAACTGAGGCCATTGCTCTTCACATTTGTGCATTGATTTTTAACCTATATTCTCAGCTTGTTGTTCTTTATCTTAGTGGGCATTATTCTATTATAAATCCTCAAATCTTAAGTTTTTACTTGTGTGTTTGTTTACTAGAAAGACATTTTGATTACATTACATATCAACATATTCCTAGACGAATGAATGCATTAACTAATATAGTAGCCAATATTGTATTAGATAGACATTTGCGTAATTTTTAAAACATCATCCTCACATGATAATATTCATACAAGAAAATAGGCATATATAAATATCGAGTATTTGCAACCATGTGCATCATAAGTTCAAAAAATATGTGTGTTTTGGTTACATCCTTGGACATCATATCTCTCAAAACATATGCAAAAATAAAAGACTAGGTGTCTAGTCAGTATGATACTCATGGTAGCATGTCATTTCCCACATAAGCCACCTCAATAAGTGGTGAACATAGTTCAACAGCCCTGCAATGTGTCTCTGGTACGCGCGAGGAACGTCTTCAAATCTCGCATAGTAAGGGATTCCACTGTAGAGTCCCTCCAAGTTGAGTACGATTTCCTCCTCCTCGCTTCCCTTGCCATGAGGGGCCACATCAAAATCACGAGGAATTCTCCATGCTATTAGAGACAATCCTGCAGGTCTTTCTAGGCCGACATGTGCAAATACATGGATTAACATTAGAACATATATAATTAGAAAATCATAATACTCATCAAAATAGAAAAATGAGTCTTACCCAATGCTTCATCCCAATCCTCTTCTACTGTGATTGGGAGATCCACATCACCGGTAAATTCTGTGTCAGAATAGGGCTAGTCCTCCATGACAATCAGTTGTCGACAGAGCTACTCAAAGAACTCTAGTCTCCAAGACATGTTTTGACCACCTTAAAATATTGGCATTAAAGCCACCCAACGGACCGTCAATGGCTCTTGCACTAGTGGTGTAGGAACTATCACTTCTTGACGTTGGAAAATTGGTAATCGTTCCAAGATGAATGGTACAAAGATGGACCCATAGCCAAATTGTTTCAGCTTTCTGTTCTTGCATTTGGTCAATTGGCATTTCATATTGATCATTACCACCTCTGCTAAGTTGTAGAGAGTTGGTGCCATACAATCTACTACAAGAAGTAGTTGTGTTTTTGTGGATTCATGCAGAGCTTGAGATCTAGCAGCTCGCGTGATGGTGTGCAACATTAGTTTTAGTGCCAAATCGGGAATGGTTTGGATATCCACCTTCCCCCTTTTAGATCCTTTCCTTGCCCCCCGAAACACTCTGTCAATGAACATGCTCATGTTTTCCATTATGGGTCGGGTGCCTGCCAGGATCAATATTTCCCCCTTCACTGATAATCTAGTAATGAAGTAAACATCTGAGACATCAATCTCTAGCTCCTGATCTTGAATTGTGAATCTTTCCCGACCAATGTCCCAGACATTGATCAAGTATTGTAATATCTCCGGTTGATCTTAGAGACATGGTGCCATGAAGAATTTTTTAAGCCCACAATCCCTGAGAACATCCATGCATCTTACATTTCCGAAGGCTTTCTCATCTTCTTCACTATGTTCTCTCTCCTTCCATTGAATCACCATTTTGTTCTTTCGCACCTACAAGACACATCAATGTGGTTGCCATTAGTCAAATTATTTTCTATTGGAATGTTTAAAACATGCTAATTAGTTGAATTCTAAGGAAAAATTAGTGGTCGCAGTAAGCGTGACTATTTTAAAAATAGATGCACCAAGTGGCACTCCCCCGTTTAGATTCAAGGCAGGTTGGAAAAAATCCATTCCTGAAACCCGTGCTGACCTTCATGCCCTAAATTGAACAAAAAACCCTCCAGAGATATAAAAAATGGGTTGCAGGCAATGAAAATTATAACAACATGTAGGAAAGGATATGAGCTCTTACTTAGAAAAGACAAATTCACGATTGACCCTCTGGATTTTCCGTTGTCAACTCCATAAAATCACAGTGAGAAAAGGGTAGAAAGTGCTTATGAGAGGTAAAAGTGAAAAAGTAATTTATCTTTACTATTTTTAGCATTTTTTAATCTTTTCATAACCCTAATTAGGTTTTTGAGCATATTTTTCGATTATTTTTCTATTTTATCTCGAAAAATGGGCTTTATGTGCGTTTCTTGTGTAGCAACAAGTCCTCAACATGACGATGATGAAGTAACGAGTTGTATTTTAGAATTTTTCAGACTCGGTAAAAACATGAAAAATTCACTCCCCGGAGTCATTTTCAGCTCTTTTTTGACTCTTAAAAACTGAAAATATTGTCGAGACTCTTTTCATTTTGAACTCGTTAAAGGCTGCGAAACGATATCTACCCAGTATATGTTTACCTATTTTTCAGGTTGGGATAGACTATTTACGAAAAGGGAATAACTTAGTCTATCACGACTAAGAGGTTCTCTCAGACATAGTTTTCTACGTTTTCAGATCTGTGAGACTACATGCGAAAAGGGACTTGCTAGAGTTTTCTTTTCCGCTTATTTTCAAAATCTCTAAACATGAAAAGATGTCTTCATGTTATTATGCTTTTCTTTTGTTGATGTCTCCCCTTGATGCATCCTTTTCTTCATTGAAGTCGAACTTTATTACAAGATTACGTTATCTTCTGAATGCCACTCCTACTCATCCTCATCTTTTAGTTCCTCATCAGGCCGAGTCTTCATTCTACATTATACCAGTTTCTAACCTCGTGTTCATGATACTATATAGTGTGTTGGTATGACCAAGTGAAGTTGCCCTTCTTGCAGTGGGATGAGACTATTCTATCGAGGTCATAGGTTCGTTATTTTAACACCACGAAATGGAATCCCTTTATTTCTTTCGCTTCTTCTTCGACTTTTTTGAAGTTCTCTATTGTGTATGCCCTAATAGTAAAAGGAAATGCAGGCCAAGGCTTCTTATTTTCTTTCCTCAATGTCTTTGAAAAGCTAGTCGTCATTTGGTAACATACCTCCTACAATAGTCATTTTTTGGTGACTTTCCCAGGATGAACATGGGGAGGTTTGTAGGAACCGAAGACCCTAATAAATGTGCCCTCTCATATCATAAACCAATGTGCCACCTTAGTGATAGTATCCATAGATATTTTCAAGATACATGGGGGGTATTCTTCATGCCACAGTTGGTAAAACGAGGTGATGAATACATTTGATAGGAATTCATGTTCCTTATTATAATGTGAATGCCAAAAAACCTACAAGTACCTTTTTATTGGCCCTCCTCTCTCTACTTTCTAGTTGTAACTCCAGTGGTCAAAGTGACACCTAGAACATATGATATTAATTAGATATGAGGCGATGTAAAACTTAGAAGTTTGGCCTTCCTCTAGAACCTCTGTTGTCATAATGTTGTTCCTTAATGCTGAGACTTAGATATTGGCCGATTTGAAGATTTTTCCTTTGGTAGCAACCATATGCATTATAGGGACCCATGTCCTGTAAAAATATTTCATGTTGTTTTTTCCATATAGTCTTTTCATCATGGCTGCAATGAGTTGATATAATTTTCTTAAGCCTTCCATCTTATACAATTGATATTTCTTTTCCCGAAATCTAGAAGGATCTTGCCACCATCTTTTGACAATGTTTTGGACCAGGACCTTGTCATTATCCAGCGACATGGAATTAAATGATTATTCCTTTTCTGGAAGTCCATAATATGTTACTATGTCTACTAAATGGATAGCTGTGAAAAGATGCCCGAAGCGGTTCCTTATTACCCATATCATTGTGTATGTGTTACGCAATATCCAGTAAACAACTTATACCCATGGGAATATATCCTGGTCTTATTGGATATTTGGGCTAGAGAACTATGAGAAAAAATCATATGAAGTTCACTTGGTTCTTTTGTTGAGGATGGATGTGGTGTCTCTGTAAATGGGAGGTCGTGATGAGATCTGGTAACTCTCCTTTGTGATGAACTCAAGATTCTTTTGATGATTCCTGATCACCGGTGGTGACATTTCGCCTAAGAAAGTGGAAATTTAAATGAAATCGAGATCCACGTCACATGGCATGTAAAAAAGACAGTCCCACGATAAGAAAAATGCCATGAATAATATAAATATTGGCAGAAAAATTAACTAATCAAGGGTGTTGAATACTTGACAGAGCTTGAAGAAATATTTTGTGTGGGACATGTCACAAGGTTACATAACTGGGAGAGGTGGCAATGGTAAAGTGGAAAAATCCTCAACTTGAGTGACTTGGAAGGGAAGTCACAAGGAGGGATAGGTCGCAAGGTTGTGGGAGTCACAGGGGTCATGAGGTCTCAGGAGTCGCAGAGGTCACGAGGTCGCAGGGTTGATGAGGTTGCAAGGTCACAAGTCACAATAATTCACCTATTGTGATTTCAATTAGTGGACTTGTCTCTCAGGGAGGCTTGGGAAAGGGGCTAAGGCTAAATCCTTGAGTTATGGGCTTCTCTGGGCCAAAATGACTCGGGAAAGGCGAAAAAGAGGCTAAATGGTTCAGGAATGGAGTTAGATGGTGAGGCAAAGGAGGTGCAAATGCTAGATGCTCAACTAGGAAGGTCTTAGGAACAAAAATGGTTTTGGAATACTTCCTAAGTTAAATAAAACTACTCGCAGGGGGAAGGTGGAGGATCAAGAGTAGGTAGAAGACACATGTAAAAAAATATCACTATTTGGAGGTGAATAGCCTCTTAGACTAAATAAGTTGCACTCCTATAATGTTGTCGAGGCTCTTGAATGCTTCGCCGAACTGAAAAAATGACTGAATGGCCCGAGTGATTATATATAAAGGGGTCTGATGTGTGAGTAATTAATGAGGTCATAAGGATCACAAGTTCAGAGTTTTCTACTTTTGTGACCTTTGCAACTCTTGCAACCTCTGTGACCTTGCGACCCTTCATGAGGCTGTTAGGTCGGGAGAGTCATAACTTTTTAGTTTTTCCCCTTTGTGACCCTTGGGACCTTTGCGACCCTTGCGACCCTTTTCGAGTCACTAGGTCGATGGGTCGCTAGGTCTTGGAACTCTAACATCAAAATAATTGTGACCTATGTGACTTAGCAACTTGTACGAGGTTTCCATCTAGGGAAGTCATGACAAGGGTGAAGGGTTGAAAAATTGAAAAACGTGACTTAATGACTCTACTTAGGTAAAAATTAAGAGATCGCAAGGTCGCAAAATTTATGCTTGAAGATAAAGACTTGATGCGACCTAGAATTAAGTAGAAATGGTGGTTTAGAAACTTTTGAGAGTTAGACTCGAGAAAGAGAAGAAGGTGGGAAAGCCTACTGGTAAGGGTCTCAAGTTGAGATTTGGGATGCTTGGGCTCCAAAAATTTTGAAGGGTCAGAAATTTTGGAGGGTTGTTGGAGCAACTACAATAGGTGCATTTGATTTACTTCCCCAATGTACCCCCTTTCCATGTATCTCGCTCCTCAAGTGCACCATTGGGAAGTCCTCTAGAAATATGTTTCATGATCTTCAAAGCGCCATGGTGTAGATGGACCAATATTTTATGCCACAACTCACCAATGTCTCAGCTCTCTACATTCTCTGCTTTCATTCTTAAAGAAACGCAGTCTTCTAGATCCAATTTGTAGAGGTTCTTTACTCAAACCCCAATCTTCTTCACCAGTCCCATGGATTTTAGACGAAGGAACCACTTTCCTTCGCTAAATATCACATCGTAGCCAAAATATTCTGACATAGCAATAGAAACCAAAATATTGTTTAAACCAAGAACATACATGACATATTTTAATGTGAGAGGGGTACCAGACTCCCTCCAAAAGGTAATTGTAGCTATTTTAGTCGCGCTATACCTCCTGTCATCTATCCCATCTCAATGTGCGTCTGAAGATCCTTCTCCTCCAACTTATTGAAGAATTTTTTGTTGCAGGTAACATGGAATGAACCTCCACTATCCAAGTACCACATAGGTCCCATCACTAATGACACCATGCATGTGATGAGGGTGAAATCAATCTCAAACTGTGAAGGATATTCTAACACATATAAAATAGTTAAGTATAACTTGGTCTAGTGTAGAGTTAGGTAAAGTGTGTTTCTTTTCTATGTACATTTGTAACTTATAATCCAATGGTCACAATTTGTAGTGATCTGATGGTTCACTCTCTCCTCGTTATTAATGACAATTGATCCATGGCTTAACACCCGATTGGTCCATGATATATATTTAAAGAGCATGAAAGGTCATTTTTCCGATAACCATTTATGAAAGAAACATATGTAATTTTAATTTTTCTATTAATAAATTTCCTGAAGTGGCCATGTTGGCCCAGGTCGTGGACTATTTCCCTATTCAAGGTTTTTAACCATGTGATATACCTATGTACTGATTTGTGATTTGTTTGTGAGTGATGACTTTTGGTTTTTTCTCTAAGGGACTTACCCTGTAAATTCGTACATGGTATCAGAGCTATTTTGAGGGTCGCATCTGTTGTTAATCCAAATCCGAAGCCAGTTTGACTGCATGCGAGTGTCATTTTTTAGATCTACTATTTCCGAAAATTTTCGAGCCTGGAGAACTGCTCTGTTGTTTCCACAGAAGTTGTTAAAGTGAGGAACACTTTCGCTTCATGCAAAAAGGTTTCCGGTTGCCCAAGTTATGTAAGATTAGTTCTAGAGGTATAAAGCACTTTTTTTTGCAGTTAAATTTGTTAATCGTTCTGCTTATTTTGCTTCCCTCTGTTTATTTATGTTTAGAGTTTTTATTTACTTTCTAGATCTATACCCTCTTCTCTGTGTATGCTCTTTTCTCTGCATTGTGTGTGATCTCGGCAAATCAGAAACAGGAAGAAGGGATTTTTTTTGCTATGTTTTCTCTTTCCCCGCGTCTTTGTGTGATCTCAGGAAATCAGAAATAGCGAAAAAATGATAGTTATCGGTAAGGCTAACCAAAATTCTAACATTCTGCCAAAAGGCCTGCATTTCATTTTTTTCCGTGCATGGATTTTGTATTTTTTTGCAGCAAAAAACATGCACACCTTCCTCCTTTCAAACAATTACAAAATCCTTTTACTAGCTCACTTGGTGTAAATTTAGTTTATGAGAATAGAGGCCTTGAGTTCAAGTCTCTTTCTCAAACTTCTTTTTCTTAAAAGGTTTTTGTTAAAGGGGCGTGATTATTTTTTTTTTAAGTAGAACTTCATCATCCAATTTCATCCGTTCCTGTAACTATTCGGTATCTACAACTCAGTTTTTTCGAAAAGGCATAACCTCCTCATCCGAAAGCCATTTTTCGAGCCATTTTTTTTTAATCGGCCTAATTTTTTGAGATCTTTCCATTAGAGCAATTAATTTCAGCCCTTTTCAGATTTATGTTTTTTTTTTTTTAATGGAAAGTGTCTACCCAGTTATTCTTAACATCACCAATTATTTCCAATGACTACCTCACATGGTAGATTTACTTAGAAGTAAAGGGTTTTATAGAATAACCACACGACAAGAAACTACACCTATTGATGGAGATAAAGCCGCTAAATGGGAAGAAAAACAAGATCAAGCACGAGGGTTGATAGGAATTTCCATTGCTCAAGATCTTTGATTTCCTATCCTTGAATTGACACCCCTGATGAAGCCCTGAAAAAGCTAAATATTGTTTTTGGCATTCAGAATCGAATCAGGGCCCACCAGCTTGAAAATGAGTTGCTTACTTTGGACCCCAATAATTTCTGCTCTATTGAAGATTTTTTGTCCAGATTCAAGACCCTTAGACTTCTTTTAGAAGGTTGTAAGGTCAAAAACGAAGATGGTAGCCTCATATGTTCCATTCAAGCTAATCTTGGCCCTACATACTTTGTATTTGTTTCTACTTTTCATTCCATTAGAGAAGCCCTTATTTCGCATGGAACAGCCTACAAGAGCCCCTCTTTGATGCCTTTTCTAATTCTTTGATAAGAGAACAAGAAAATCTCTTACACCTTGGTCTTATCACTTTTGGAAATGCTTCTAACAAAGCCTTAGCAGCCCAACAAAAACCCTATCAAAAGAATCCCAAGAAGCAGTATCCTAAAAATTATGGTCCTAAACCAAACAATGGTCCTAATAAATTTCAACAGCAAACTGAAAAAGCAACTCACCAAGCTGATAAGGAAACTAAAAACAAAGGGAAGAAAACAAATATACATTGCAACATTTGTAATCATGATGGCCATGTAGAGTCCAATTGTTTTAAAGAGATGGAAGCCTTAGAAGTAGAAATGAAGAAGCACCACATCAATTTGGAGACCTCTTCAACTTCATCTTCAAGAATGACACTTTCTACTTGTGGTTGTCAAGGATTTGGTTATGCATTAAATTTATCTTCTTCTTCTCATTCTCATGAGTGACTCATTGATTCAGGAGCTTCTTACCACATGGCCAAAAATAAAGCCATGTTTTCTTCATGTTTTCTTAATTATGTTGGTGATGATAGATTTCTTAGTGTTGTAGGATTGGGAACCAGTCATCTAGATAATGGATAATTTAATTATGTACTATGTGTTCATACCTTGTCATGCAGCTATCTATCTGTTTATCAGATAAATCATTCAGGTGAAGGGAGAATAGCATAATTTTCACCTCATGTTTTTGTAATCAAGGACCTCAAATATCCTAGAAATAATTTAGCTACTGACATTACTGATTATTCCACAAGGTTGTATAAGTTTGAAAACTTTGGGTCATCATGTCTTACCTCTATTTTTGTTGCTCATAATGATGAAGTGAGAAAACTTTCGCATGAGCGATTTGGTCACTTAAACTATCGCTCTCTTAAAACTCTATGTAAAGAAAATATGGTGACAGTTCTTCCTATGGTATCTTGTGGAGATGGTGTGTGCTCCAAATGTGTACTCAGAAAACATCATCGGGATAGTTTTGACAAATGTGCCTCTTGGCATGCTTCAACCCCTTTGCATCTTGTTCACAGTTACTTATGTGGTCCACTTCATGTTGTTTCTTTATATGGTTGCAAGTACTTCTTAACTTTTATTGATGATTTTTCCAGATGCACTTAGGTATACTTCTTAAAACTCACGATTGAAGTTTTCAAGATGTTCTTGGCCTTTAAGGCCTTGATTGAGAAACAATCTGGACATCTAATTCTGAAGTTAATATCAGAAAATGGAGGAGAATATGTTAACAAAAAATTTATCAACTTTTGCACTAAGCATGGCATTCAATTGCAGCATAATGTTCCATATACCCCACAACAAAATGGTGTAGCTAAAATGAAGAATCACACCTTAAAAGAAATGGCTAATTGTATGCTTCAATCTAAAGGACTTAGTCTCAATTTTTGGGCAGAAGCAATTAATTGTGCAAATTACATAGTAAATAGCACTCCTACTAAGGTTTTAAGGAATGTAACTCTAGAAGAAGCCTAGAGCTCAATCAAACCAGATGTAAGTCACTTTCACTTTTTTGGAGGTGATGCTTGGGCCCATATCCCAGATGCAAAACATAAAGCCTTAGAACCTAAGAGTGAAAAATGCATTTTTGTTGGATATTCTAAAGATGTCAAAGGATATAAACTTCTTCAACCAAAACCAAAAAATATAAAGATATAAAATTTGATGAAAATATATTGGCCTGCGGTTCGGCTGGTGTGCCACCTTTGGCCTACGAGCCAGATTTGGCATATGTGCCACCTCTCTCTATCCCTTCTATTTTTTTATAGCATTCCTTCTAATTCAAATGATGACAATGAGGATGACAATCCTCCTCCAACTCTGTGATCTTGCACAGTTATGTTATGATGCATTTGATAGTGAACTTTCCACAAATGCTTTAGGTGGGTGGAAATACAGCGATGATAAATTGTTTGAGAGTTGTGAAAGGGCTAGTCATTCCTGTAGTGCCGGCTATAAAGTGACCAAGTATTTGCACGCAGAAACTGATGCACTGGGGACGCCGATAGCGCAATCTGTTTGGATTGGCTTTACTGCAGTGTGCACAGATCCTCAAGAGATACGAAGACTAGGACGCCGCGATATTGTAGTAGCCTGGAGAGGAAGTAAAACACGCCAAGAATGGATGCAGGATGCTAGAGATATTTTAGTTCCTGCTCGACTATCTTTTATTAGTTTCAAGCACAAGGGTATCAAATCAGGATTTCCAACGACTGGTCCTTTCACGAACAAAGACGTGGAACACCGATTATCAAGTTCAAGCGATAAGGGTGTCCGAGTAGAGAAAGGATTTTTAAGCTGCTACATCTCTAAAGGACAAGATTCAAGATGTGCCAGAGTTTCTGTTATTTCTGAGATTCTAAAACTGGTGGATAGATACAAGGATGAAAGTTTGAGCGTGACTTTCACCGGACACAGCTTGGGAGCTGCCCTGGCAACGTTAAGTTCATATGACATAAAAAAAAATTCTCAACTCAAACTTTCCGGCAGTGCATATACCTGTGACTGCGTTTGCATTCGCAAGTCCGCGCGTAGGGAATAGAGCATTTGCCCTGCGAATGGAGGAGCTAGGAGTGAAAGTGCTGCGGTTGGTGAATAAGAGGGATGTTATTCCCAAAGTTCCTGGATTTGGTTTCAACAAGAATTCATGGCCATGGTTAACAAAGTTGTTTTATTGGCTTCCCTGGACATATTTTCACGTGGGTGTACAGATTATTTTGGACAACGACAATGGCAATCTTGATCCTGCTGATGCCCACAGTCTAACGAATTATCTTCATATGATTGAAGGCTATGTCGGAGAGGGTAGACCTTTCAAATCTTCAGGGCGGAGAACGCCTGCTCCAAAGGCTGCGGCCTATTAACTGAAGACCATGGCATTCTTCTTACTAGTACCAAGGTCGCCATCAGACAAGAAAAAGAAAATGTAAGATGAGTGACTGAATCAGAACTTATTGCTGCTATTTTGTTTTAGTTTTCTGTCCTTTATTACCTCGTTGGAAGCGAATCAAGTGATCCCCTCAAAAAGTATGGTATAAGATAAAACTAGTTTGTATAGGATAAAAAGTAAACGCCTCCTCTATTGTTCTCATAGCTTTTGTAACAGACCTAATGCTTATTTAACAGACTTGTTAAGAATGTCGATTGCATAATAGACATATTAGACATAAATGTTAAGGAACATTATTGCTAATTTGTTATTATTATCTCATTTCATGAGAACACTAAAATCCTAATTATATCATTTCACTGCAATCTTGCTACACACCATGGCTGTCTTCAATTTGTTGATATTTTTCTACAGTACAGTTCAGGATATGGCACTATACTTTGAACATTCAACGCAATTTTGGGCCGTTTGGGTGCTTTAATCTTTATTTTAACTCCGGGGTTTTTTTCTCTTGGACGATGTTTAGAGCGATGAAAAGGAGTTTTAAGTAAATGACCTTCCCCGGTTGCGTGGAAGTCCTCATACTTGAAAAGGAAAGGGAGATATTTTAAACCGGTTAAAAAAATCAAAATTTGGAAAAAAAAAATTGGAAATTAAATATATATATATATAATTCATTAATTAGTTAAAATATCAAAATTTTAAAAAACAAATAGAAATTAAATATATATATAATTAATTAATAAATTTAAAATATTATTATTTTTTTTTAGTAGTTTAGACTAATTTTAATCACAAACTGGTTTCAAACCAGTGACCATGCAGACAGAATGTCTTAACAATGCATACCATCATAGACTAATCTACATCAGAAAAACTTTCAAATATTATTATTAATATAGTTTTATAGATTAAATATTTAATAAATATATGAAAATTAACTCATAATAAATATATAAATATTAATATAATAAACATCTAATGCTTACTTTATTTTATTATACATCTTATATTGTTAAATTTTAAAAATTAGTTAAATCATAATTTTATTATTATTATTATTATTATTATTATAAAATAATTTAAACATATGTAAATTTAAAATGGTAGTTCTATTTTATAAAAAAAAATTAATATACGAATCACCAATTTTATGATTTACCAATGCCCTATAACCAAAACAAGTTATTCTTAAAATTTCATTTAAAAAATAAACATATTTATGAACATAATTAAAGTAGTTCCTCTCGTCACTCTTGATTTGATATCATGTTCCACATTTTCTATTAACAAATTTGTGGGTGTTTTTCAAATTTGTGGGTGTTTTAGACTAAATGTATACCTGATGTTGATGATGATTTTCACTGTTTTAATTTGATTTATTGTATCTTAATGATGGGATATAAATTTAGTAAATTTATTTTTATTATTTTTATTTTTTAATAATAAATAAATTTATAGTTGATTAATAAATAATTAAATTAAATTTTAATATGTAAAGATTAAAAATGTGAAAACAATAATAATTTGAAAATAAGGGTAGAAAAATTACTTAAAGTAATTGTATTTTAATTTTGAATAAACTATAAATTGTTCAATAAATTGTAAAAGTCTTCATCAAGCTAACCCCAAAGTGCTCATCATGGTGGCAACATCAAAGCTTTTGTTGATGTAGCTAGATCTGTTGTGGGGTCGCTGGAAAGGATTTCGAATTTTAGTGGAGGCATTAGAGTTATGTAGGAGTTACAAAGGATAATAACCAGATGCATAGTAATCTATTTGAATAAAGTAGTTTTGGATTATGACCTTGATAACCATGCTTTAGAGCAAATTTTAGTGGAGGCATTAGAGTTATGTAGGAGTTACAAAGGATAATAACCAGATGCATAGTAATCTATTTGAATAAAGTAGTTTTGGATTATGACCTTGATAACCATGCTTTAGAGCAAGGAATTGCAAGGGTGATAGTTTTAGAGTAAGACAATGCAAGGGTGATACATTAGATGAAAATGTTGTTTCTCTCCAGATGTTTTTCTTTCGCTCAACATGGAATTAATGTTCCATGAAGTATGATTTTTTTTTGTCAAAAATATTTGGTTCTAAAAAATTTAAATACGTGTTATATATGTGTTTATAATTCTATATGACTGTATATGTTCTTATTATATTCACACTAATTTTTTTTTTTTCATTCTATTTTTTTCACATTATTATTCATAATTAAAATAATAAAACATTTTTATTCTTCATTTTTATACATTTAAAGATTTCTTCTTCTCAATTTTTATACATTTATTGAATTATGAGTTAATACAAAGCACACGTCTAAAAATTATTCTTCTAAAGTTTTATACACTTATGCAATTAAGAGTTAATACAAAACACAACTAAATTTAGTTTTTATTAGTAAAAAATAAAAAGTCAAATAATTAATCATTAATAAAATTATTTGATAAATCTCATATAACCCAATATGTCTCCAAAAACTTGAACCCACACTACTTGAAACACAAATGATAAACCATACAACTTGAACTAAATTCTCTTTAAAAATTCTTAAAAATATAATAACATAATAATAATAAAATATTTTTTTAATAAATTTAAATAAATATTTCTATATAATTATTTATTTGGTATAATTATATAAATAATTAAAAGATATCTAATAAATCATATAACTCGATGTTTATCTTCCAAAAATATGGAAGATGAGTAGCACCCTGTTTTATTTTAAAGTCCCCTCAATAAAGCTCGTTGCAGGTTCTTTATTTAAAAAAAAAAATATGCAAAGTGAATAACAACAACATGCACTATATAACTCAAATTTTTAGACATGGTTTAATTAGACTGCTTTTTCGTACTGAAAATTATGGAAATTTTGTTAAGATTTTAAGAAAATTTCACAGGGATTTTTGTAAATCCACGTTATAACTATCAAACTTTAATATTTTAGGTGCTTTAGAGGTTTTTTATGGTGTTGAATCCATTTTCACTATCAAAATCATGATTCAAACAAGATTTCTTAACTATTTTTAGCTCGAATTTCGACTAATTTTGACCATCCAAACAATTCCTCTGTCTCATTAAACAACTCCAAACCTTTATGTTAAAACATTCCTCCATACTTTGAAATACCCATTAATGGAGATTTGGGCACTAAGGGCTCAAGGAACTTTAATCTTGTCGTAGATTGGAACTTTAGAATGCTAAATTTCCAGGTATGTGCATTAAATATTTTTTAATTATTATGTGATATGGAAAAAGAAAAAGAAAGGATAAATGCCATTTTTTAATGATTATGTGATATGGAAAAACAAAAGATAATTGTTAGAAGTTAATTTTTATTTTAAAATTATGTTTTAAAGCAAATGTATAAATTATTTTGCAAATTAATTTAATATAAATATGTTAATGAAAAAGTTAAATATAATAATTAAATAAAAGTTGTAAATAATCGAGAAATGATTACACTAAATTGAAATTTGAAATAATAAATATTAATTAAAAAAGATTATTTATAATGTGTTTTTTTTAATGGTAAATAGATATTTTTATTAATAAAAAAATGACATATAGATTGAATTTGAAAAAGAGGATTAAAATGTAGGAAATACTCCACACTATCATAATATTTATCAATAATAAAAATTCAAAAAATGAATAAATGTCACCATCATCCTTCGATATTTACCATAATAAAAAATAAAAAAATTGTTTATTACCTACCATTACAATACCAGAAATAACATGATTAGCACCATATTTAACTTTTCTTTGACTTACTATGCAAACACCATGTTACTGTGCGATACATATGCAAATATATAGATATTATATGACTGACATTGCATCTATGTAATAAAAGTCTCGACGTTATTAAAGCATATAGTTAATTTTCGCAATCATGGCAATTGATTATATACATAACCCAGAACTCATTTAACATAAGAAATTTACACCATAGACTATACAGTTGACCTTGTGAAGGGTTTGTAATATTGCAATGATCTGGTTTCACTACTTCTGAGTGATATCTGTACTTAGACATAAATACAATATCAGATTTATTTTGTGGATATATATTATTATTTTGATTTTGGGTTGTGTATGCTCCACTTAGCATTGTATCCTCATCTCCGTAGGTGATTTTTCAACTCTCATTACTCCTAACAGTACTGGGCTATTCTGCTCTGTTACAACTGTTACGAACTTCTGTCGGATTCCACATTTCTTTCGAGGGAAAACTCCAGCATTCTTTGTTAGATGGTTTGTAAGCTCAATGGGCTAGGTTTTCTTGTAGTTTCAGCGTTCTTCAAACTTTACTACTCCATTTCAAACTCCGCCATGAATCCTTATAACAGGTCTGAGCTTCTTTTCATATTTTACTCTTATCCTACTACTGATATTTTCTTAGTTTTACTTATTTTAAATTATGAATCGATGAATAGTTCTTCTATCTACTTCAACAAGGTTTCGATAATGAATTTTCCCTCTATAAGGTCACGTCTCTAGCTCAAAAGCATAACAATATCTGGAGGAAAAGTTCATAGCTCGGCATAGAGGGTAAGTCTCCTCTTTCCGACTAACGCTGTTTGTTTTGGGTAAAGAATTACCTAGGTTAAACCCTTATTCACAGCAAAAGATTAACCCCTGCATTCTTGACTTCCAGAGGAAGGCTGTGACAGGATTTTTGCTTCTTTACCGTGTATTATTTCATGCCAGTACTATTTTGGGGTTTGAGATTAAAGCATGCTTCATTGTGAAATACCCCAGAAATTTTCGTTTAACACCGTAGCTCTTATTGTTTTTCTGATGTAGGTATGAGGGTTTTAAAACCTTGGTTTCACATTCTTGAATGATAATCTCGTCAATAGCCCTGACTAATGTATTCATCAACAACTTACCAGGTACTCAATATTTCCGAAAAGAAATATACCGTCTTCAAGACTCCCATCAATACATTCTGAGCATTTCGCTTACTGGGTTACAGAACAGTGTTAAGGGTTTACTCACTCGAGTTAGGGTTTCATGGTTCATATGATACATAAGAAGATGATATGTAATTATTTAAGGGTTTTACTCAGTGATGGTCTTGTAAACAAGGATTTATCCTTCTCCTGTTACATGCTATTTTTAAAGGGTCGGTTGATAGGCTAGACCTGTAGAATTACTATTTGAGGAACAAGTAATACAATTTAATGATTTTCCTTATATTTAAACTCTGCTACTGGCCATTTATAATATCATTTACCAATATATAAATTCTCTATGCTAATGAGGGTTTTGAGTTCTTACTTCTTTCTTAACTATAACCCTAGTCATGGTTCTTGCTATTAATATCTTTTTTTTGATTCGAGCATTAAACTAAGCTCTATTTTTTGTTTCCAAATAACATAGTTAAGAATTGGTAGATAATGTTCCAGAGAGTACGATTACTCTTATGTTTTCTATTAGTATGTTTCTCATGGAAAAATAAGTTATATTCCATGCCTATATTGAGAAGAAATCTTGGTATCTCTGTTTTTCTTTTGCAAAATCTTTAGCATAATAATTTTCTGTTTACTTCCTAAGTTTTCTCCAGAACTTTGGTGCCCGGATCACCAGTAAATAGAATCCGAGATTAGAGGGTTTACTTAGCCACTGGCGATGATGTTTTGGTTTGGGGTTTATACCCAGAACCGAAACCGGCAGCCTGTTGGGTCTGGTAAGCCCAAAACTAAGTAGTACAATTCATTTCTATAGAAAGGGTTTGAATATAAATGCACAAAACCATATAGATATGATGATATTCTTATTACTGTAGCACACATTCATATAAAAGATTTTTTTACTTCTTTCATACTAATACTCTGAGTTCCTGATGTTATCAACTACTATAACTATGATATTCTCGGTCTTTCTCATGCTACAGAAAGAACATTGCCAACAAGAAAGTGGTAGTATTATTATTTTAAATTCTTCTGCCCTATTTAATACATGAAGTAAATATTACCAGGGTACAGATTCCACCTTCTATTCTTGCATTTCATACTAAATATATATTTATATAAACTTATATTTACTAATGAATAATTTACTGCCCTTCTGCTATACTGTAAACATCCATTCAAATCTGCAATAAATCATTTAGTTTACACAATAATACTTATCTTCATTATCCGACTCAAGATGTGGTCCTCCCAACGATCAAGGGAGGCTATTACATCCTCCACTTGTCCCCAAGCTCCAGAATCTGGACAGTGCCACGAGTTAACAGTGGATTTTTTTTCTATGACCTCTGGAATGCCAATCGAGTCACACTCATATATTTTGGCTTTACAAGGGATGCTGAAAGCTATTTTCAACTGGTCCTAACCAGCTCTAGAAAATATTCCCCCTTTACCAAATTCATAGAACCCCTACTCCTCTCCTGGGATTCAACTTTATCCTTAGAGGAGTAGGTAACTGTTTCCAACTGTTCCCCAACCACCTCCTATTCTTGGAAACCTTTTACCAACAGCTTAACAAGATTTTCTTTTCATTAACTAGTTCCTCCTAATTTAATAATTTCAGCAAAAATAATTTTTTTTATATACAATAATAATTCAAGTCTTTCTTGCCAGAAAATAAAATAAAAAAATGTATTTAACTAGTTAGTATTACTTAAATTTTAATGAGGCTGTCACATCTCCTCCCTGGAAGTAACACCATCCTCAATGTTTCAGCCCAGCTCCGCAAAGATCTCTGAGTAAGCTTCCCACATAAATTTCTCATCCTCCCAAGTAGCTTCATCTGGTCTGAAGTGCTTCCACTACACTTTCACCTGGATAACTACTCGTTTGCGGAGTTCAATTTCTCTTTTGTCAAGTATGTGTTGCGGCTCGACTAGAAACTGTTCGCCTGGTTCTACCTGAAAAACAAAGTGTTTTCAAGTCAGTATGCATCAATTATTCAGAACTTTAAGTTAGGATTTTTATCTTTTTCCTACCTGAATATTTTCCCAATGAATCACATGTTTTTCATAATGTACATTTCGCTTCAGTAAGGACACATGGAACACATTGTGTACTTGAATATGACTGGGTATGGCCAATCAATAGGCTACTGGTCCCACCCTCTCCAGTATTTGGAAAGGTCCATAGTACCGGGGAGCCAATTTGGCACAAGAGGTCCATCTCATGGTACTTCTCTTGGGCTTAATTCTCACGTAAACATGGTCCCCTACCACAAATTCACGATAAGACCTTTTCTTATCTGCATAAGTCTTTTGTCAATATTGCGCAACCTTCAGATTCTGTGTTATTCTCTTTACCTCAGCTTCCATTTCAACCAAATTTTCAGGTCTCAACATTAACTTTGTTTCAGTACTACTCTAATTTATAGGTGTGCAACATTACCTAACATAAAATGCCTCAAAGGGACTCATTTTCAGAGATTCCTGATACCCGTTGTTATACGCAAACTCAAAAACGTGCAAGTAGTCCTCCCACTTGGTTGGCTTCTGCATTACATACATGCGCAGCATGTCTTCTAGAACTTGGTTTACCCGCTCCGTTTGCCCGTCAGTTTGAGGATGACAGGCGGTACTGAAATGTATTTGTGTTCCCAGTCTCGAAAACAAGGTTTTCCAGAATGCGGATGTGAACTTAACATCCCGATCTGAAATCACAGTCTTAGGTATCCAATGCAACTTAAATATTTCCTTCATAAATATATCGGCAATCTGTATTTTCTTGTATGTAGACTGTACAAGTATAAAATGGGTAGATTTGCTTAAACTATCTACCACTACCATGATTGAATCATTCTGCCTTTTTGTTCGTGGTAAACCCATGATGAAATCTAAGGAGATAACCTCCCACTTCCATTTAGGGATGGGTATGGGCTGCAATAGCCCTACAGGATGCTGGTGCTCCACCTTAACGTGCTGACATTCCAAACATTTGCTTAGATACTCTGCAATATTCTTACGCATATCTGGCCAATAATATACCTTTCTTATTGAAGTAAGAATGTTTTAATATCCTGGATGGCCAGCGTAATTGTTGTGGTGGAACTCATTCAGTATTAACTCCTTTAGACTTGTACGATTAGGCACACAAATTCTTCCTTGAAAAGCCAACACCTGATCTTCATTCTTTCCATACTCGGATGTCTTGCCTTGCTTCTTATCATCCTCCATTTGCTGCCATAAGAATTTATATTCCGGGTCTTTCTGTTCTTCTTCTTTTAACTGTTCCAACGGTTGGCTTTCTAACTGATTATAATATAATGCATAAATACCGTGCAGTTTTCTGCTTAATGTGTCTGCAACTCAATTTTCCTTTCCCTTAACATGTTGTATGTCCATGTCAAATTCACTCAAAAAGGAATTCCATCTTGCCTGTCTAGAATTTAAATCTGCTTGCTTAAAATAATTAGTCAAGTTGCTATGGTCTGTTTTAATTACAAACCTCCTACCCAGCAAGTAATGCCTCCACACCCGAAGAGCATGCACCATGAATTTAAGCTCCAGATCATAAGCATAATATTTCTGTTCATGATATTTTAGTTTTCTAGACTCATAAGCTATCACTTTACCTTCTTGAGTTAATATCACTCCAACTCCTTCTTTGTTGACATCAGTACAAACTTCATAGTATTTATCAGGGTTAGCTACTCTCAGTACCAGTGTTGTAGTCAGAAGTTGTTTCAGCTTTTCAAAGTTGTTCTGACATTCATTTGTCCATTTGAAAGGATTTCCTTTATTCTGCAAAGAGGTAATAGGAAAAGAAATTTTAGAAAATCCTTCTATGAACCTTCTATAATAATCAGCTAGACCCATAAACGATCTAATATCAGCCACATTCTAAGGTGCTCACCATTCCATAATCGTTTTGATCTTTTCTGGATCAACATCTATTCCTTTAGTTGATATAACATGTCCCAAATATTAGATTTCTTTTTTAAAGAAATTGCATTTGCTAAACTTAGCATAAATCTGATGCTTTCTCAGCATTTCCAAAACTATTCTCAAATGCTCTTTATGTTCCTCCTCACTTTTCGAATAAATCAATATATCATCCATGAATATGAGTACAAATTTATCCAAAAATTGATGAAAAATGCCATGCATCAACCTCATAAAGGTTGCTGGTGCATTCGTCAATCCGAAGGGCAGCACCACAAATTCATAATGTCCATAATGAGTGTGGAATGATATTAATCCAATTCTGATGATATCCAGATCTCAAATCTATCTTAGAAAACACCTTAGCCCCTCTTACTTGATCGAATAAGTCATCGATTCTTGGTAAGGGGTATTTGTTCTTAACAGTCAACTTATTAAGCTACCTGTAATCCATAAAAATGCATAAGGTCCCGTCTTTATTCCTAACAAATAGCACTGGTGCTCCACATGGAGACACACTTGGATGGATATAGCCTTTGTCTAATAATTATTGTAGCTATATTTTAATTTTTGTTAATTCTGGCAAGCTCATTCTATAAGGAGCTCTTGACACTGGAGAGGCTCCTGGCAGCAATTCAATGGTGAATTCAATATCCCTCTTAGGTGGCAGTCTAGGAATGTTTTCTGGAAATACATCCAAAAATTCTTGTACTATTGGAATATCTTCCATTATAGGTGCCTTTTCCTTGGATTCTGCATATCCTACTTGATTTGCATACAATTGACATCCTTTTCTGATACACTTGCCCATTTGAGATGCTGTTAGTGGGTGTAATTGCACAGGATTTTTAATTCCTTGAATCTCTTTACATGTGCCATCTTGCATTCTGAAGTAAATGATCTTTTCCTTGCAGTCCAATAGGGTCCAGTGTCTTCTAGTTCAATCATTGTGGGTTTAAAATTAGCCTGTCGGTCTCCCATGGCTGCATTTATATGAGGTATATTGTGCACCACGTCCCCCACTGTAGATGCTTCCTGCAGATTTGTTAGAACTTCATGTTTGTTTCGCTGGGGACATTTTTTATAATAATGAGCCTCCCCATAGCCCCAACACTGTAGGGGAGGTTTAGAAATCTGTCCCTCCTCTAGCTTACTATATGCTTCTATGTGTTTCTCCTCTACTGGCCACTTGGTTCTTTGGTGGTTCCTACCAACTGCTTGCTTATAGAATTCTGTGCTGAGCCTTTAAAGTTGTTGCTTTTACCGCTTTTAAAAGTGGAGTTATTTTTCTTATTTTTCTTTGGCTGCCATCTTTTTCCTCCTTCACCCTTGGCCTTATTCTGCTGATAGCACATTCATGCTTTAAGAATGGCTTCATCCATGGTTTGAGGGTTAAAAAAATCTATTTGCTCTCTCATGTGAGTAGGTAAACTACTTAACAACCTCTGCACTTTGGCTTTTTCTTCTTAGAGGTATGGAACGTAATGTAACAGGGAAGTAAATTTAGTAACGTATTCATCCATAGTCATTTGTCCCAACCGGAGATCATGGAATTCCTTAGCCTTGTCATCATAAAACCTTTCCGTTAAGTACTTGTCTTTAAAGTACTGTTGAAAATTTTTTCATGTAATATCTCGTTCATCAATGCTACGTACACTTTTCACCTCTTCCCACCACAGGGTGGCTTTTTCCCATAAATGGTATATAGCCAATTTGGCTTTCAGATTGCTGCTATATTCATATACTCGGAAGTACTTATTTATATTGATTAACCAAGTTTCATCCACCTCCACTTCCTCACCATCAAATGTTGGTGGTTTAATTTTGCGGAATTCACCCTGCTATTCCGCTTTCTACCTCTTAGTATCTTGTTGGTCAGTTAAGTTGCATGACTCTGCCTCATTGTAATTCCTGTTTTTGCTTTTCTAGGAGGGGCTCTTTTCAACTTGGTCTGTGGTGTTAATTCTTGTTTGCTGATCTTCTTCAGCTGGTAAGCTTCTTTCAGCACTTGGATGATCTATCTCCTGATTTTGTTTTTCAGATAAACTCTTTAAAATTCTCTCTTGGTCTTGTAACAGTCTCTCATTATCCTTCCGAACTCTTTGCATTTCTTCTTGCAATTGTTGTACTGTGTTTAACAAGAAACCAGTTTGATGTTGTTGTTCTTCAAGCAACCGACTAGTCTTTTGATGCTGTTCCATAGTTAATTGAACCCACATTTTTGGATTCATAATTGTTGGTGCTTGAGTTTCCTCTGGTTACGACTATGATGCTATAGCTCCTCTCATTTTCACGCGTTTTCGGTCTCTCTCTCTCTCTGTGCACTATTAAAATACACAACTGCACTGTTAGTAGACCCTTAGGGTCCCATCATTGCAACTAGGCTTTGATACCACTTGTCACCACCATCCTTCGATATTTACCATAATTAAAAAAAATATTGATTATTACCTACCTTTACAATACCAGAAATAACATGACTAGCACCATATTTAACTTTTCTTCGACTTACTATGCAAACACCATGTTACTGTGCGATACATATGCAAATATATATATATATATATATATATATATATATATATATATATATATATATATATATATATATATATATATATATATATATATATATATATATATATATATATATATATGACTGGCAATGCATCTATGAAATAAAAGTCTGGACGTTATTAAAGCATATAGTTAATTTTCGAAATCATGGCAATTGATTATATACATAACCCAGAACTCATTTAACATAAGAAATTTACACCATAGACTATACAGTCAACCTTGTGAAGGGTTCGTAATCTTGCAATGATCTGGTTTTACTACTTCTGAGTGATATTTTTACTTAGACATAAATGCGAAATCGGATTTATTTTATGGATATATATTATTATTTTGATTTTAGGTTATGTACACTCCACTTGGCGTTGTATCCGCATCTCCGTAGATGATTTGTCAACTCTCATTACTCCCATCAGTACTGGGCTATTCTGCTCTGTTACAGCTATTATGAACTTACCTCGGATTCCACATTTCTTTCGAGGGAAAACTTTGGCATTCTCTTTCTAATGCCAAAGTTTTCCCTCGAAAGAAATGTGGAATCCGAGGTAAGTTCATAATAGCTGTAACAGAGCTGGGATAGGTTTTCTTGGAGTTTCAGCGTTCTTCGAACTTTACTACTCCATTGAAAACTTCGCCATGAATCCTTATAACAGGTCTGAGCTTCTTTTCATATTTTACTCTTATCCCACTGCTGAGCTTTTCTTAGTTTTACTTATTTTAAATTATGAATTGATGAATAGTTCTTCTATCTACTTCAACAGGGTTTCGATAATGAATTTTCCCTCTATAAGGTTATGTCTCCAGCTCAAACGCATATCAATCTCTGGAGGAAAAGTTCACAGCTCGACGTAGAGGGTAAGTCTCCTCTTTTCGAATAATGTTTTTTATTTTGGGTAAAGAATTACCTAGGTTAAAACCTTATTAATAGCAGAAGATTAACCCCTGAATTATTGACTTCCAGAGGAAGGCCGCGACAGGATTTTTTCTTGTTTACCAGGTATTATTTCATGAAAGTACTATTTCAAGGTTTGAGATTAAAGCATGCTTCATTGTGAAATACCCCACAAATTTTCGTTTAACACCGTAGCTCTTATTGTTTTTCTGATGCAGGTATGAGGGTTTTAAACCCTTGGTTTTACATTATTGAATGATAATCTTGTCAATAGCCTTGGCTAATGTATTCATCAACAACTTAACAGGTACTCAATATTTCCGAAAATAAATATACCCTCTTCAAGACTCCCGTCAATGCATTCTGAGCATTTCGCCTATTGGGTTACAAAATAGTGTTAAGGGTTTACTCACCCAAGTTAGGGTTTCGTCGTTCATATGATACTTAAGAAGATGATATCTAATTATTTAAGGGTTTTACCTAGTGATGGTCTTGTAAACAAGGATTTATCCTTCTCCTGTTGCATGCTATTTTTAAAGGGCCAGGTGATAGGCTCGACCTGTAGAATTACTATTTGAGGAACAAGTAATACAATTTAATGATTTTCCTTTTGTTTAAACTCTGCTATTGGCCGTTTATAATATCGTTTACCAATATATAAATTCTCTATGCTAATGAGGGTTTTTAGTTCTTACTTCTTTCTTAACTGTAACCCTAGTCGTGGTTCTTTCTGTTAGTATCTATTTTTTTTTATTCGACCATTAAACTATGTTCTTTTTTCGTTTCCAAATAGCATAGTTAACAATTGGTAGATAATGTTCCATAGAGTACGATTACTCTTATGTTTTATATTAGTATGTTTCTCATTAAAGATAAGTTATATTCCATGCATTTATTGAGAAGAAATCTCGGTATCTCCGTTTTTCTTTCTACAAAATCTTTAGCATAATAATTTTCTGTTTACTTCCTAAGTTTTCTCCAGAACTTTGGTGGCCAGATCACTAATAAATAGAATCCGAGATTAGAGGGTTTACTTAGCCACTGGCGATGATGTTTTGGTTTTGGGTTTATACCCAGAACTGAAAGTGACAGCCTATTGGGTCTGGTATGCCCAAAACTAGGCAGTACAACTCATTTCTATAGAAAGGGTTTGAATATAAATGCACAAAAATATATAGATATGATGCTATTATTATTACTGTAGCACACATTCATATAAAATATTTCTTTACTTCTTTCATACTAATACTCTGAGTTCCTGTTGTTATCAACTACTATAACTATGATATTC
The DNA here is from genome assembly GCA_034641835.2 of Pinus albicaulis. Taxonomy (NCBI): domain Eukaryota; kingdom Viridiplantae; phylum Streptophyta; class Pinopsida; order Pinales; family Pinaceae; genus Pinus; species Pinus albicaulis. Next base: position 1,056,834,383 of record CM076582.1, read on the forward strand.
TCGGTCTTTCTCATGCTACAGAAAGAACATTGCCAACAGGAAAGTGGTAGTATTAATATTTTAAATTCTTCTTCCCTATTTAATACAAGAAGTAAATATTACCAGGGTACAGATTCCACCTTCTATTCTTGCATTTCATACTAAATATATATTTATATAAACTTATATTTACTAATGAATAATGTACTACCCTTATGTTATACTGTAAAAAGCCATTCAAATCTGTAATAAATCATTTAGTTTACACGGTAATACTTATCTAAATTATCTGACTCAAGCTGTGGTCCTCCCAACCATCAAGGGAGGCTATTATGTCCTCCACTTGCCCCCAAGCTCTAGAATCTGGATGGTGCCATGGGTTAACAGTGAATTTTTCTGCTGTGACCTCTGGAAGGCCAATCCAATCACACTCAGATATTATGGCTTTATAAGGGCTGTTGAAAGCTATTTTCAACTGGTCCCAACCAGCTCTAGAAAATACTCCCCCTTTACCAAATTCACAAAACCCCTACTCCTCTCCTGGGATTCAGCTTTATCCTCAGAGGAGTAGGTAACTATTTCCAACTGTTCCCCAACCACCTCCTATTCTTAGAAACCTTTTACCAACAGCTTAACAATATTTTCTTTTCATTAACTAGTTCCTCCTAATTTAATAATTTCAGCAAAAATAATTTGTTTTATATACAATAATAATTCAAGTCTTTCTTGCCAGAAAATAAAATAAACAAATGTATTTAACTAGTTAGTACTAGTTAACTTTTAATAAGGTTGTCACAATAAAATAATCATAAAAACATAGAAAATTAGTTGAGGATTCAAGATTTTAAGGAGAGAAATGCTTCAATCAATTGCATAATTTTTAAAGCCAAGTTAACTAATTGTCCACCAACTTTTCAGTTTTGTGCCTTGTTTCTCTTGTCGTTTCATTTTTTTAGCTTCTTTGTATTAGACACCATCTTGAAATCCATCGTTTCAACCCTAATATCGGTCTATGAGGAACTCAAGTCAAATTGATTTCTTCAACAATAGGCCTTATAGATAATCCTAGCATCATCATCTGGTGTGTCCTTCACATCTTTTCCATGTCATTCTACTACAACGGAAATCAGTTGTGGGTCATCCAAATCCACATCCTTTTTTAGGGCTTTTGTTTCATCTTCTTATGAAAGAGATCTAATCATTACCTATGGTAATGGATTTTTTTTTGGGCTCTTTAGGAGACATTTTCACGTCATTTATAGGGTTATGGGATTTACCTTATGGTGAGGGAATGCTTAATTCACTAATAGATGAAGGGTACTTTTAAGACATTTTTTAAGACAATAGAAATATTTTGTCTTAAAAAATCACTTTCTATTTTAATTATTTTACAGTAAAAGTTAATATCAATTGAATTGTCTTAAATACAAATTTTAAGGCAAAAATAGTATGAGACAAAAATATTTTAAGACAAGAATAGTTTGAGACAAAAATATTTCAAGACAAAAATTTATATTTAAGACAAATGCAGTTTAAGAGAAAAATATTTTAAGACAAAACTTTATATTTAATACAAAAATCAGTTTGAGACAAAATTATTTTAAGACAAAAAAAATTTAAGAAAAAAATATTTGAGACAAAACTTATATTTAAGACAAAAAAAAATTGATACAAAAATATTTTAGGACAAAATTTTATATTTAAGACAAAAATAGTTTGAGACAAAAATATTTTAAGAAAAAAATTATATTTAAGACAATGGCCACTTAAGACAATGAAAATTAAGACGAAACTCAGTTAATACAATTAACAATTAAGACAAAACCATATCATTTTAAGACAATATTATCTAACACCTACAAAACTGACTCCAATAGTGCACCCTAAGTCTGCCAACTTGCAAGCTACTACTACCTCGCATCTATATGGAGGCTGCTATTTCACTTACCATTTATGCTATCTTATATAAAGACAATGATTTTTTGGGCTCTTTGTTTTGGTGGGGTAGTCGAATCTCAAGAACGTGACAACTTTTCCTGGTAGTATTTCTTGGACATCAATTCCTCTTCTGTCCCTTCGATCTATGTTGATAGAATTAGAGACAACTTGTTTAGCATTGCATTCGGTAGTACTACACGAAGGGGGTTTTTAAGACAGTGTGTTAAAACGAAATAAATATTTTATCTTAAAATTTAGTTTCATCTTAAAATTTTCAAAATGAACCACTAGTAAAAAAGGTAAAAGTAAAGGATTAGGGGTCTATCTTTATGTTTTTGATGGATACTTCAAGAAGTGAAGCGATGGAGGCTGACAACAAAGGTTCTTGGTGAGAGGAGCGATGGAGGCACTTTTATCGAACATGGATAGGCAATAAAATAGTTGGATTACTGTTCGGGTTATCCATCGATTGTGTTTTAATATGTTTTTTTTATTGTTTCATTTATTTTGAATGGTACTTCTATTTGTTGGTTACTATTATCAGTACATTGTTGTGTTGAATCTTATGATTGTCATTGGCAACATGGATTAGATTCACCTAAAGGGTGGTAGAGGAAAATTACAAAATATACTTTGGCAGACAATATGCCTACTTCAAAATCTCTATAACAACTTTTGCAAGAAGAAAACGCTGAACATAAAATATAATAGGATAAAATATAATATTTTGGAAGCATTAGTCACAAAACTCACAAGGGCGATAATTTTGACTATAAGTGTGGAGGTAGATGGATTAAATGTAGCCTTTGTTGGTGCAAATGTTGGTGTTGTTGGGTGCAATGTGTCTAAGCATACTTATCTTAGCTAGATTCAATTTTTATCCTGATTTTGGATGATATAAGGGATCTCTACTATTTTTTTGTTTCAAGGTACACTAATAACAATTTATTTTCCACTCTAGTTGTTGGTTTACTCTCCGATCTATATGAGACATAATGTATGGTTGTTTATGTGCTTTCTTCTTAACCTTTGCTCTTGTGGATCTTCCTACTCCTTCTCTATTTGGGATTGGTCGATCAGGGGATTTCCGAGGATCTTAGCTGCTACTTGTTTCTCTTATTTATGGTCAGTCTGAGACACATTGGATGGTTGTTATATGTGGTCTTTCTTTTGAACCTTTGCTCCTATGAATCTTCCTAGTCCTCTCTGGTTTGGGATTGGTTGATAGGAGGATTTTCAAGGATCTTGTCTGCTATGTCAGTGCATTCATTTTGGTTGGTGGAGTTGGTAACATATTTGAATTTTGAATTTGATCACGAAGGAGTCTCTTAGGGTCTTAATTGGTTTGGGGGGGATATTTATTTTCCAAGTTGGCCATTGATTATACGAGAGACAATCTATTAATGGTTTGTGCCGTGATCGGAAATATTTGTCGATTATGTGCTTGATGAGATTTCTCGAAGGACATTGGTCGACGATGATTGGCCAGTCTATTGTATTTGAAGGAGTGTCCTGGTGGATTGAGCTAGCGACAACCTATATCGAGTGGGGTCAATAATTGATGTGACATTAATTTACCTTGTCTACATATTTTATCAAGGCTTTTGTCACACACTACTACATAAGGTCTTTTTTTAGTAATTGTCTCTACCTTGGTGCACATGTAGGTGGATTGCAGAGTGTCGGCAATGTCTGTTGTTTAACTGGCCTTTACATCTATCAATAGGATGCCACTTGACATTGAAGGAAACTGAGGCAGTGATGTGCCATTACTCGATGTGTTGGTACATGCAACTATACACATGGTTTTGAACGTTTCGGTATCCCCACTGGTTATTGAACCCGATGTGGTAATCCACAGAAAATATTTTTCCATCATTCGCTGAAAAAGAAGGAAGTTAAGATTGATCCAGATTATCAGAAACTCGTTTTTGGTTCTGATGTTTTTTGGGACTAGGTGGTAGGATTACAACAATGGGATTTTATGGGTAAGTGGTTTTATCTACGAATGGATGGCTCTCGGATGGCATGCTTGGTTAAAGAAAATTGGTACCCTATTCTTAAGTACTCTCCTCTTCTCAACATTTTATACAATCAATGGTCCTACTTCCACTTTATTAATGATGATGATGTTACAAAAATTTTGAGATCATATTGGGTTCATGGCCATGGTTTCCTCTCTTTACATCATTCACATGTGGCCTTTGATCCATACTTGGAATTTCCATAGAAGAAATTGGTTTCGAGCTAAACTCCCTATTTTACGCCTCATGTTTCTGGTCATGTGAATTACTAATTGTGGAGTCCTAAAAAGGTATGTTTTTGATGATTATTTCAGTGGCTTTTTAAGAGAATTTGTGAACCTTTTTGTATCATGAATTTGGAAAGTAATAAGGAACTATAACAAAACATGTGAGAATTGATATGCAAGACTTAGCCACTGATAATGGTTATTTTCTGTACAGGAAAAGGAGAAAACGAGGAATTGCCGCTCCAAAGGAAGAGACAAAGTCGAGATAACTGTTGTCCCTCTGAAGGTGAACCGAATGCAAACAAGGCTAAATAGATTACAGCAAATCGGCTCGGAAAAGAAGGAGAAGACACCAGCTCGGTGCCAAAGAAAGGAAAGGATGAAGAATTAACTGTTTGGCGAATCCCTCAGGATCTTCGATCCTGAGGGATCGCTGCTTTATTTATCTTGTTACTTGGACATCTCCGCCGTCGCCTTTATATAAAGGGACAGCACTGTTAGCTTAATAAAAGATAGGATATGCTTTTATGTAATTTTCTGTAAAACATCAGCTTTGATTATTAAGTCTCGTTGAGAACTGGTTCAATGTATTTTTGACCGATGCGTTAATAAAAGCTTGGTGATTATTTCATCTTTGCGTCTGGATTAACTTAAAGCGGTGTATCCTTGGAGGCTAAGGGCCCAGCCCCAGAGGACACTTGCTTTTGTACCATTACGACTTGATTTCTGTGTGGTTTGTTTATCATTGTTATTTGGTAATTTGATATGCTTTATAAGTTAATATTACATGCTCTGTTAAAGATTGAATCATTGAGGTTTTTGCAGATAGAATCATGTGTTGACTCCGCATCAAGTTATTAATCCTTTTAAGAGTTAATTGCATGTTCTTACTGTTCTGTTACAGAGCTGTTATATTGAACATTCGTGTCATACATTCGTTTGAAGTAGTGTTCTTCATAATCGTTGGATTCAGAAATAATAGTGTTCTAATTGGAAGCACAGTCGTATTTCCGTTGATTCAGATTGTTATTCCAGTGTGTTGTGCGTGTTTCTGATTTATCAGTACTGTTCCATAATTCATTAATAGTTATTGATGTTCCTTTAGTGTGATTTGTGTGAATTGCCTTTAGAGTGAAAGAATGTTATTTGATTGCAAAGCGTGCATCTGAGTTAATAGATTAAGTTTGGTTACAACCCGCGGGACTTAGTTATTCAATTGCTTTTCCATTTTAGATTTGTTGTTCTATTCCAGAATTGCTGTTCAATCCTTTATTTGCTTTGTTGTTCCATTTACTTGCATTTGTTGTTTTGGCGTGAGAGATGATCTAAGGCTGTAGTGAGCATTGGTAGTCACTGTCTAGCTCCCAGGCTCGTGGTCTATGCTCTAATTTCCTTTCCATCAGTTTCCGAAGGGATGGGTTATCACTGCCGAACCCTTGACTGATAAGCTGTTGAGTTTTCTGAGTGTGTGATTTATTCTTTAAAGTAATTTAGTTACAGACAAGCATCCGTTTACTCTTGTATTTCTTAAGCACTGTACTACTAGCATTACTCTGACAAATGATAGCCTCAGATTGAGTCACTCTTTGTAATAACAAAACGCTCCCGGATTGACATATTAATGTGAGGTAATTAGAGGTGAAAGAGACCCTTTTTATAGCTCTACATTTTGGTGCCATTGCCGGGGAAAGAGTGTAGCCATTTTCTTTTTTCAGAGTAGTGTATGAGCCTGCTAGGGAGGAGTTGGATCCTAAAAACGGAAGGTAAGAACCTACGTGCGGAGCATGTAAAAACCCTGCTCCACTGTCTGCTTTCCTAACAGAGTTGTTTTTTGCTTTGTTTGAATAGAAGTTGGTAGTTCATTTGAGTGCATGACTAAGCAGAAAAGACCAGAAAAAAACATCAAACCCCCATCCAAGCCTGAAAAAGCTAAGGGGCCGGTGACCCTTGGCCGAACGACCTTCATAGACAAAATCTATAAGAACACAGAATCTCAGCCATCAGTAGGCCTCAAGAAAAACATTTCTAAACCGCCTGCTAGTTCCCTTCAGGCAACAGGATCACCATCTGTAGTCTGTGCTGAGGTGCATAGTCAAACTGAGGAGCAGGACTTTCAAGAAATTGAAAATTCTACTCCAGAACTATTGCAGGAAGGGAATTCCAGCAACTTTTGTGAAGGAGAAGGAGAAACAGGGGAAACCAAGGAACCAAAATCCCCTATTGAAACAAATCAGCCATTAGATAGCCCAGATAAGGGGAGTGCTGCGGAAGTCATTGTTGAAGGAATTCAATCTCCTCAGACACCTGGTATTCTCATTATTCCAGATAAAGGAAGCGCTATTAAAAATATCCCTGTCAAAACCGTTCCCACTCAACCTAGGAATACCCTCCTAGATATCCCAGAAGGTTATTGGCATATATTCGATCCCATGGCTCAAAACCAACCAAATGCTCAAAACCAACCAAATACTCAAACCTCTACATTACAATATCCTATAGTGGATTCTGCAGCAAATGCACCCATGAAAGCTATCCCTCTTCAGCATATCCCTACATTTCACGGACTCACATCAGAAGATCCGGATGCATTCTTATTCGAATTCGATGTGTTATGTAGGGGGTACGATTAAACCACCGATCCCCAAAAATTGAAATTATTTCCCTCTACATTAAAAGGGGCTGCTTTAAGATGGTTTATGGGGCTAGGTGGCGGGGTTATCAACAATTGGGATCAAATGAAAGAATCCTTCTTAAAAAAATATCAGGATTATTGTAGGTCTAGAAAATTAAAAGACGAAATATTTCAAATGTCAGCTAGACCAAATGAAACATTAGAGGAGTATGTGGAACGTTTTCAGTACAATCTACAAAGATCTCCTTATGCATCGCTACCTTTACCTGATAATGTGTTAAAAACTGCATTAATAAGGGGTATGAAGGAACAATGGATTGAAACATTAAACATCATGGGAAAAGGGGACATTTATCAAGAGAATTTTGCTGACATCATTGACTTATGTATCAGGAGTTCGAGAGGCAGCACAAGAATAAAACCGACATAATATGATCGGTTTGCAAGAGATAACAAAGTATCAGCAGAAGGAGTAACACGTGCAGAAATTGGAAATTTATTAGAAAATTTTAAAACTGATATTATGGGGACACTAACTACACAACTTGATATTGTGCAAGCTAAACAGAAGCAGCTGGAGGCAGAACAGAATTTGGCAATCTTCTGCCCCCGATGCAGAAAAAAACATAGCCACAAGGAATGTCCACTGGATAAATTCCAAACATGCGCCATCTGTACAAAAGATCACCTTACGGAGAGCTGCCCCTCACTTCCTGGATTGAAAGCGGTATATAAGGAAGCAGAAGAAGAACCAGAATCGGTGAATTCGATCAACCAGCGCCGCCAGTGGCAGCCGAGACAACCGGGTATGTTTCCAGACTCAACCTCTTTCTTTCAAACCCCACAGTATAATGCTCAACAATATGGTATGTGGCAAAATCAATCTCAACCCCCATTTACAAACTGGTCACCACAATCGTTTCCTTCTTCAAATCCATGGCTGAATCAAACAAGCCAAATTGGTTGGCCGAATTTCCCTTACACTCCACCATATTGGCAAAATGGCCCATATCCTTCACAATGGACTCCCTCTACTTCACAAAGTTCACCCTGGCAGACAAGCTGGCAAAGCCGATGTACCACCCAGCTGGAACTATTCCGCTCCCTCAACCTACTCTGCCAGCCTTACAACAAAATCCCCAGTCTAACCTGAGACCGCAACTCCCAGCCCAACCCGACCCCAATCCAAATAACAGACAGGTCCAATCTATTCAAATCATAGAATCACCAGAAATAGGACCCGACCTGAGGGAGTGCAATGACCTTCAGTTAAGATCTGGACGTATAATTGAAACAGAGGGAGATAAAACAGTTCATATTGAAGATCAGTTACCAAGAGAACATCAGTTACAACAAGAGGATGTAAATAAGAAACAAACTCATAATCAAGCAACCACATCCTCTCCTCCATTCCCAGAACGATTAGCCATACCTCGACCCATACAATATCCTGACTTTGACATTCTGGGAGAATTACAAAATCTGTACATAAAAATTCCATTCCTCCAAGCCATTCAAGACATTCCCATATACGCAAAACTATCAAAGAATTGTGCATAAAGAAACCAAGGAGGAATATAACAAATAATCCAAGAGTCCAAGTAGTCGGTACTTTATCTGATCTATTGTCTGGAAGAGAAACACCCCTTAAATATGAAGACCCCGGGAATCCAATTATAACTGTTCAAATTTATGGTCAGACCTTGTCTAATGCCTTAGTTGATCTAGGGGCTGCAATTAATATTTTAACAACCACAACTTGCCAAAAGCTCGGCATTACATCTGTAGAACCCACCTCTACTCTGTTGGAATTGGCTGATCGATCTGTGGTTAGACCAGAGGGTACTCTACATGATGTCATGGTCTCTGTAGAATCCTGGGAATATCCAACCGATTTTCTGATAATTAATCCAAAAACCCGACTTGATGGACATCCGCTAATTTTAGGTAGACCTTGGCTTGCCACTGCCGATGCCTACATTGGCTGCCGGCAGGGAAATATGACCATAACCAGAGGACCGAATAGCAAAAATTTAGTTCTATATCCTCCAGCGCAGCCAAGTGTCACAATGATCAAAACTAATAAGCACCCTGTATCATACCTTACTGATAACATCAGATCTCCATTAACTATACAAGAGGCACTCAATTTTAAAGACCAAACAGAAGACGATGCCATTAATAATTTCATTACTCAAACTGAACCTCGTACACAGTGTCACATGATAGAAGCAGCATTTGATAATGACTTGGAGGAAGATCCTCTAAAAGATACGCATGACCAAACGATACCTGTTACTTCTGTTGCAAATAGTAAAACTGTGGAAATTGCACCGGGGAAAATTTTAAACATCAATGCTAATCTCACACCTGAACAGGAAACTAAGCTCATCCATTTGTTAACAAAATATCACAAGCATTTGCATGGGATTACCCTGACATGAAAGGAATTGATCCCCAGTTATGTACACACCACATTTATACAGAAAAAGACGCCAGACCTGTTCGTCAGCCGCAAAGGAGACTTAATCCTCATCTAAAGGATGTGGTAAAAGCTGAACTTCAAAAACTTTTAGATGTCAACTTTATCTATCCTATTTCTGATAGTAAATGGGTCTCTCCGCTGGTGGTAGTACCAAAAAAGAATGGAAAATGGAGAATCTGTGTGGATTATAGGGAGCTAAACAAAGCAACACAGAAAGATCATTTTCCTCTCCCTTTCATAGATCAAGTATTGGATACTTTAGCAGGGAAGAAGTTCTTTTCTTTCCTGGATGGCTTCAGTGGATACAATCAGATTCAGATTGCCCCTGAAGACCAGGATAAAACTAATTTTACTTGTCCCTGGGGAACATTTTCCTATCGAGTTCTACCTTTTGGCCTATGTAATGCTCCTGCCACATTTCAAAGGGCTATCCTTAGCATTTTTGCAGATTTAATAAATGATGGACTTGAAGTTTACATGGATGACTTTACACCATATGGAGATGATTTTGATCCGGCTCCAGACACCCTAGAAAAATTCCTACAACGCTGCATTGTTACCAGGCTTTGCTTAAGCCATGAAAAATGTTTTTTGATGATGACTGAAGGACTTATCCTAGGACATTATGTTTCAGCAGCCCACATTCAGGTAGACCCGGCCAAAATCCAAATACTTTTGCTCATTCCCACTCCTACTACTCAAACAGAGGTACGCAGCTTTCTTGGATTTTCCGGTTATTATAGACGATTTATAGAGCATTATTCGCACATTGCTGCTCCTTTATATGCACTAACCGGTAACGTTGATTTTCTTTGGACAGAAAAATGTGACCATGCTTTCGAGGATTTAAAGAAGCTTGTATCCACAGCCCCAGTCCTTCGAGGACCAAACTGGGACCTACCGTTCCAGATATCATCTGATGCCTTAGATACAGCCATTGGCGCAGTCCTTGGGAAGGAAGAGGATAAAAAACCATATGCTATCTATTACATCAGCAAAAATTTATCCCCTGCTGAATTAAATTACACTGTTACTGAAAAAGAATTCCTAGCTGTAATACATGCTGTCAATAAATTTAGACATTATATTACAGGGTATCCTGTTATCTTATATACAGACCATTCTGCTATAAAATATTTAGCAAACAAGCCTGTCACAAATGCCAGAGTAACTCGATGGTTAATCTTATTGCAGGAATTCGACATCACAATCAAGGACCGGCCTGGCAAAGAAAACCCTGTAGCCGATTTTCTTTCGAGAATACCAAAATCAAGCGATGCAGTAGCAGTTGAAGATCAATTTCCGGATGAGCACCTGTTTGCTGTTGCCGTTCAAACACCCTGGTATGCTGATGTTGCCAACTACCTCGCAGTAGGTAAACTACCAAAACATTTAACTCCTAATGAGCGCAAGCAGATTGTTCAGAAAAGTTCTCGATTCTCGTGGATTGGGGGCTATTTGTTTCACACAGGAGCAGACATGCATATCGGGCGATGTGTTAGAGAGGATGAAATCTTTGACATCCTAAAAGCCTGTCACGATGGACCGTGTGGGGGGCACTTCGCTGAGCGTAGAACTGGACATAAAGTATTGCAGACAGGATATTACTGGCCTACGATCTTCAAAGATGCGAAGAAGTTTGTCCAAGCCTGTGACAGCTGTCAGCGAGCAGGACAACCTGGTCAAGCTGATGAGATGCCTCTGAAACCACAGTTAGTCATCGAACCATTCGAGCGATGGGATCTTGATTTCGTTGGACCCATCAACCCCTCATCAAATCAGAAAACATATATCTTGGTGGCAACAGAATATGTCACCAAATGGGTTGAGGCAGAAGCATTACCAAGAGCCACAGAGGACTCTGTCATACAGTTCCTGTTCCATCTATTTGTTCGTTATGGCCTTCCCAGGGAAATAATTACAGATGGAGGACCACAATTTGTTGGGCATAAATTAGCTGCAACACTCAACAATTATCACGTCCGGCATAAAATCACTACTCCATATCACCCACAGGCGAATGGGCAGGTAGAAAGTAGCAATAAGATAATAGAATCAATCCTAACAAAAACCATTGCGTCACATAGGCGTGATTGGGCTACCCGACTACCTGAAGCACTCTGGGCCTATAGAACCACATGGAGGAGCACCACCGGTTACTCACCTTATCAATTAGTGTTTGGAAAACAACCCCTTTTTCCCATAGAATTCGAAATCCAAACATTACGGACAGCACAGGAAGTTGGCCTAGATCTAAGCGAGGCACAAATCAATCGACTACAGCAGATCAATGAATTAGACGAAATTAGGCTCTCTGCATTACAAAATACAGCATTGATTCAACAGCGGCGAGCTAAATGTCATGATGCGCTCATCAAAAACAAAGTCTTTCACGAGGGAGACTGGGCTCTATTATATGACTCTCGGTTTCAGGACTTCCCTGGAAAACTTCAGACTCGATGGTTGGGACCATACGAAATCCAGAAGGTGCATGACAACGGAACCCTTACTCTAATTACCATTGACGGTTCTGGATATGCATTCAAAGTAAATGGCCGCCGAGTCTGTCTCTATCGCAAACCACTCACTCGGGAATCCTTCTGCCAGCAGCTACGCCGAGACACTGATATGGAGATTTTAGGAGAGGAAGAGAAATCTTCCTCACCTGTAATTCATTAAGGGTTCATTTCTTTTTACAATTTGTACATAAGTTCTTGTTTTTGAGTGGTTCTTGTACATGAGTCTGCATTAAATGTTTTTTTATCATTCCTTTTCTTTCACAAAGTTCGATTTTTGCCGTTCTAAAAATAGCATCTGCGTGTTTTTTTTATGCTGTTAGTTTCGCTTGTTCTGCTGTTCCTTTTCTAAAGGAACAACATTCGGGATCTCTGCTGTTCCTTTTCTAAAGGAATGACACTTTTACGTTTTTTTGCTGTCCCTTTTCCAAATAAACAACATTTTTTTTGTTACCACTGTTCCTTTTTCTTCAAAGAAACAGCGTTCTTTTATTGCTGTTGTTCCTTTTTCAAAGGAATGGCATTTTGAGTGTTTTTATAGTATTTTTATTTTTGTTGTTCCTTTTTCCCAAAGGAACGGCATTTGCATTTTTGCTGTCCTTTTTTCTATCATCCGTCATTGTTTCTTTTCTAAAGGAACACCACTCGCATACTTTTGCTCTCCTTGTGAAACAACTTATTCTTTTTTCTGATCTAAATTGAGGATGCTTCTTGCCCGTCTTCTTTCTAGTCTTTAAGATACAACTATGTATTTGTGCAATGAAATATAAAATCACAACATACCGAAATCTGCAAACCATAAATCGCTATATCTATAAGGCTCTGCATTAGTCAGAGGACAAACGGAAGGACATACTTATTTCTTACCTTTTGTTGACATGGTTTTACTAATTTTTCCCTGATTGGTTATCTTTATCATGCTGATCCCCTTAAACCTTTTTTTGATTATTACTTGGGAATAAGAGCAAAGAACTTATATCTTCCTATTGAGATGATAAGACTTCTTCCACCATTCCTACTCTTAAGGAGTGTTGAACCACCCTTTGTGTATAAATAAGGAAAAGTATTCTATAAAAAAGAAAAAAATATATATATCTGAACATGATATGTGAGATGTCAAATGCAGGATAGGGGGTCTCATCGAGAGCCAGCCTACCATGATCATGAGGATGGAAGTGAAGTGGCATTCCCATTATGGCCACCACACCAGGGATATGGTCCAAAAGGTATATCAAATAAATGAACCTTGGAACAGGAGGTCTCATCACGAGCCGGCCTGCCCACGTTTCGCTCCTTCCTCGTGAATGGCATTATGGTTAACTGGTCACCAAGCCATCATAATGGTCTACATTTTGACATAACAACATTCCTAAGTATACACAAAGGATCATGGTTCCGAGGGTGAAAAAAACAACTCTGCCAAGGTTATGGACACCTGTTGGCAACAGAGTACTGTTAATGGTATTGAAGTCACCTCGGTTACACCAATGGGTAAGATACTAATACTCTTTTGTTTCTTATATCCTAGGAACTAATCATATGTTATTTACCGATTTATACATCGCATGAACATTTATCATTACCAATCATGGCAACGGAAGTGACCATGACCACTTGAGATTTGGCAAGTACGATACATGCCCTACCTATCAGCCTCATATCATAACACAGCAGCCTCTTATATAATACGCGATCAATTCTCCGCCTTGATTTCGGTAATTCGTTGTCCTTTTCAACATAGCATAATTCCATATGTTGTTCCTTTCTGACTTGGTTGCAGACAGGGTGCCGCTCCTTTATTTGCCGGCTGGGACAGCCTATCACATTGCGGGGGGGGGAGGTTAACCTCATCATTCCCTGAATTACGTGTCAACTCACCATTCGGGAAAAATAGTGTACGACGGTTTGGCATGGTTTAACGGCATGGCATTTCTATTTTTTTCACAAGTTGCTTTCTGTTGCACTGTTGCATACTCTGTGTTTTTTTTCTTGAAACCTTGCGATTATCACCCTCTCTGTGTTTCAAACAGAAAACGTAGTTGCTGTTCCATTTAGAATCCACAGTGAAACCATGGGAGGAAGGGAAATTCGAAGCGAGCCTCAACAGTTGACGATCTCCGCTGCTGCCCGTGAGATCCTGGAAAGAGCAGGATGGTTGAATTATTTCAATCGCCTACAGGAGTCTAATGAAACAGTAGCGATGGAATTTTTGCAGAACCTACAGGATGATCACTCCACAGTAAGGGGGAAGCGGATAGTGGTCACCGATGACATAATTGCAGAAGTTTTAGGACTACCAGCCACCGGACCGGTATGGACATTAAAAAAGGAATGATTACAGAAGGTCATGGAAATTTTCCAGGACGAAGGCCAGAGTTTGACAATTAAGGGGAAGGGAGTTCTTCCAGCAACCCTAGGAGAACCCTGGACGGAGCTAGCAAGAACAGTGCAGAGCTACATCACCTGCGAAGGAAGGAAAGACGTGGTAAGACCACGACATCTTAAACTTTTAGCTGTTTTAAAGCAGAAATGCTCTGTAAATTTACCTGCACTCCTAAACTCATTACTGCATGATGCTGCACAAAGTATAAAAAAGGCACAGCATGTAGAGTCAGTCGTTAGTCACCATGGGTTAATACGACTAGTTGTTAGTTATGGTCTCACCCAGCAGCAGAGTAGCTGGGAAGAGCTGATTGCAATGATTGAGGGGGGATTGACAGCGCCATCCCCAAAACGTAGACATTCTATAAGCACACCAGAACGTCCGGCAAAACGCAGAGAATTAGTACAGCAGAAACATGTTGCTAGTACATCGGAACGACCAGAGATCTATCAGGAATCGACAAAGCGCAAGCATGCCATCGATCCACCCGAGCAACCAGAGGAACCCAGAAAATCAGCTCGGTTAGCTCGGATGAGAGGAAGCATAGATAAGCCCAGAAAATCAGCCCGGTTAGCTCGGATACGAGGAAGGCTGGACAAGCTCCAGGAAAGCGCCAGCCAACCAGTGGTAATTGAGGACGAGCAATCCAAAGAGGGAAATGGGGTAGCGGCCAAGCATTCGGAAATCGAAGCAGAAGCTGAACAGGAGGAAGAAATGGGACAGCAGGAAGATAGCCCATTACAAGACCTACTGGGAGAAGATGACTTGGCCGCAGTCCTAGCCAATATGGGTAAGTATGGCCAACCTTCTAGTTCAGAGGACCCTCACGACAAACCCCAAGAAGAAAACATGTCTGAAAAATCACATACAGTAGAGGCAGAAAAAGGTAATCTTCCTGTTCATGATGAAGAGGAGGTAAATACTGAACGGGAACAATCTGTTCCCAGGGTGCAAGAGGAAATTCTAGAGGGAGTAGGAGCAGAAACAGCAGTTGCTCAGAAAGAGACAGAACCAGTCGAGGTTCCTACCCCAGAACAGCCAGAGCAGAACAGTGAGGAAGAACCCCAAGAGGAAGATTTAGAAACTAGTCATGATCCAGACCGCAGCAGACAACCTGCTGTTCCTTCTAATGAAACGCTGGAAATTAAGAAGTTGCGGATGGAACGGCGGAAATTGTTGAATACGATAACCTAGCTCAGAAAACAAATTAGGATTCTGAAAAAGAACCAGAAGGTAAGAAAGAATGGAGGGAGGAAAAAGAGGGCCAACAATCGGCCTGCTGTTCAAAACCCTACTGAGAATCCAGCTGCCGTTCCAAATGATGCTGAGGAACAGAAACAGACGGATGTTCGCGTTAAAACAGAAAAGGATGATATAAGGACCAGTGACAAGCAAATTCAGACAGAGGCACCACCCTCGGGGGTAATAAGGGTTCTGAACTCCAAACAGCATAATAAGAAAGTTCAGGTAAAACTCCCGGCCTCCACTGACCTATGGAAAAAAGATCCGAAGATAAAAACCTTGCATAAGATGGTGAAGCAAGCCCAGCAAGAAGCCGAACAACTTAGAGAGAAAACGGTTCCCCGAGAAAAATATGAAGAGTTACAGCAGCAACTAAGGGACGTCAGTCAATCCAAAAGCCAGGCCCTTGAAGGGTGGAAAAAGGAACAAGAGGAAGTTGCACAGGTAACCCGTAGACTAGATACTGTTATCAAACAGAGGAATGCCTTGTGTTCTTTATACAATGATGTTTTAGCATGTAGGGCCCCTGCTAAAAACTATGCTCTGTTTTTATTAGAACGGTATTTACAATTAAAAATAAAAGCTGTTAAACCAGGTCCCCCTATACAAATCAACACTGTCAATGACTTTATAGACTGCTGTAAACATTATGGAGTGAAGGTCCAGAGATTGCTGTGTGAACTTTATTTGCATGACCTTGTGCTAGATAAGGAGACTGAGTTGAACCCTGGCCCTTTCGTTGGAGACATCCAATTACAAGCATTCGTTTCATTTGGGGTTAATCAGATTAAGTGGCTCAAAGCCTATGATACTTTCCAGAGTGAGGAAAATGGTCTAGATTTACGGGTAAGGGCTGAGCCTAGGAACCCAGTACAGTTGTGGAAAGCTCATAGAAACCTCATAACAACTCTGGGTGTCTATGAAACATTAGGACCCATGCATGAGGCACTCATTCGAGAGAGTTTAGAATATTTTCTTTCCATCAAAGACTTGGCCATTAATGCAGCCAAATTTCGGTACCGAATCTCTGATCCAAACATCCAGCTCAGGGAACCATTTAAGTATGAGAATTTTGAATTAGCTGCCAACCGTTTGAACCTCTATGGCGAGAGCATTCTGAAATCAGGGTCATCCTGGTTAGGATATAGATTTCGCACTCCAATTATTTGGCACCCCGCACCCGGATACCAGGCCCTATATGAGATGCCTGAGGGGCAAACGGGTCAGTTCTTTGACTATCTAATCACTCATCATGGCTGTAGGCCTCCGCATGAGACTCCTTCTCCAGCATATTCTCTCACTGCCTTGCATGTCAACTACAATGTTTTCATGAGGACATGAAACAAGGTAAGCAGGGGGGTGTGTGGAGTCCTAAAAAGGTATGTTTTTGATGATTATTTCAGTGGCTTTTTAAGAAGAATTTGTGAACCTTTTTGTATCATGAATTTGGAAAGTAATAAGGAACTATAACAAAACATGTGAGAATTGATATGCAAGACTTAGCCACTGATAATGGTTATTTTCTGCACAGGAAAAGGAGAAAACGAGGAATTGCCGCTCCAAAGGAAGAGACAAAGTCGAGATAACTGTTGTCCCTCTGAAGGTGAACCGAATGCAAACAAGGCTAAATAGATTACAGCAAATCGGCTCGGAAAAGAAGGAGAAGACACCAGCTCGGCGCCAAAGAAAGGAAAGGATGAAGAATTAACAGTTTGGCAAATCCCTCAGGATCTTCGATCCTGAGGGATCGCTGCTTTATTTATCTTGTTACTTGGAAATCTCCGCCGTCGCCTTTATATAAAGGGACAGCACTGTTAGCTTAATAGAAGATAGGATATGCTTTTATGTAATTTTCTGTAAAACATCAGCTTTGATTATTAAGTCTCGTTGAGAACTGGTTCAATGTATTTTTGACCAATGCATTAATAAAAGCTTGGTGATTATTTCATCTTTGCGTCTGGATTAACTTAAAGCGGTGTATCCTTGGAGGCTAAGGGCCCGGCCCCGGAGGACACTTGCTTTTGTACCATTACGACTTGATTTCTGTGTGGTTTGTTTATCATTGTTATTTGGTAATTTGATATGCTTTATAAGTTAATATTACATGCTCTGTTAAAGATTGAATCATTGAGGTTTTTGCAGATAGAATCGTGTGTTGACTCCGCATCAAGTTATTAATCCTTTTAAGAGTTAATTGCATGTTCTTACTGTTCTGTTACAGAGCTGTTATATTGAACATTCGTGTCATACATTCGTTTGAAGTAGTGTTCTTCATAATCGTTGGATTCAGAAATAATAGTGTTCTAATTGGAAGCACAGTCGTATTTCCGTTGATTCAGATTGTTATTCCAGTGTGTTGTGCGCGTTTCTGATTTATCAGTACTGTTCCATAATTCATTAATAGCTATTGCTGTTCCTTTAGTGTGATTTGTGTGAATTTCCTTTAGAGTGAAAGAATGTTATTTGATTGCAAAGAGTGCATTTGAGTTAATAGATTAAGTTTGGTTACAACCCGCGGGACTTAGTTATTCAATTGCTGTTCCATTTTAGATTTGTTGTTCTATTCCAGAATTGTTGTTCAATCCTTTATTTGCTTTGCTGTTCCATTTACTTGCATTTGTTGTTTTGGCGTGAGAGATGATCTAAGGCTGTAGTGAACATTGGCAGTCACTGTATAGCTCCCAGGCTCGTGGTCTATGCTCTAATTTCCTTTCCATCAGTTTCCGAAGGGATGGGTTATCACTGTCGAACCCTTGACTGATAATTTCTGAGTGTGTGATTTATTCTTTGAAGTAATTTAGTTACAGACAAGCATCCGTTTACTCTTGTATTTCTTAGACACTGTACTACTAGCATTACTCTGACAAATGATAGCCTCAGATTGAGTCACTCTTTGTAATAACAAAACGCTCCCGGATTGACATATTAATGTGAGGTAATTAGAGGTGAAAGAGACCCTTTTTATAGCTCTACACTAATGACGATTGACAATTCCATTGGTAAATTGTCTTTCCTAGAGGAAGCAAGCCTCTTGCAAAGACCTACACATATAACATGGATTTTGGTGGAGGAGGACTATGTTGTTGGCCTTCGCGTAAAGGTGGAGATCAATTAGCATGGCTTCTCTACTACGCAATAGATTAACAACTGGAAATTCCTTTTCACTACCTGGGTTTTCATAATGTTGGACATTCTATTGTTGAGGGCCCGTATAGATATGGAAATCGGCGAGATGGAATATCAGAGAGATTTTGTGATGGGGGTCGTACATTGACATCTATACACTCTCCGAAGACTCAGGAGATTAGTCAGCACTCTCTCTCGAGTACTTAAAATCACACCACCTATGACATGTCGGGTAAGTTTCGGGTGTTGTTTCTCTTAGTAATTCTACTTTCCATCCTTTATGTATTGTTTCTCCACATATTCAGTTGTCACATTATGATTGTATTGAACATTCTTCATTGTTATATGTGCCATAAATTTCTCCATGTTCGTACAATTTGGAACCTACCCACAATCTATCTTTTGATGTGAATAGGATGACCTCCACTATTGATGACTGATCAATTGTTCACCCTCACCCTACTCACATTCAATTTGGGAATTTTTTTGGAGACATTGCTCCTACTAATTTAGAGGGGAGTGATATTCTCCACCTTCACGCTGATATCCATCTAAAGACCCTATTGATTCATTCATCCCCCTCTCCCATGATCTTTATCAATGCCAATTCTCATCATAATGTGAACATTAGGAAGGAATGATATTTTAAACCTTCGAATCATTCAAATGGGGATGATACTGATCTTCAAAATATTTTTGCAATATTGGATCTTGGTCCATCATCTTCTAGTACATGGCCTCATGTTTTTTCTATAGCTCCTATTCAGGCCCTTAGAGATCAATTGCCCAATTATGAGGGCTTACCATGACAATCATGTCCTTAAAAATAAGGGGCTTGGGGAGTGCCTAAAAAATCCTTGTACTCTGATATTTGATTGGGGTTAATCACAAATATATTTTCCCTTTACAAGATACAATGATGATTGGAGATAAAATTTGGCCCATTCTCCTCCACATCTATCCAGAGTGGTGGGTATTTGTTGTGGATGCTTTAGGTTTATCTGGTGGTCTTGCGGATTTTTGGGATCCTAAGGTCATGAATTTTCTTGTCTATAAATCCTTCGCAGGTGTCCTTCTACCTAGTTTTATCAAGCGCTCGAAGGACATTTTTAATATTATTAATACATATGCACCATATTCTTGCAGGATAAATTGGAATCCTGTGGCCTGTTAAAGATGGGACCCCTTATTTTGGTGGGGGATTTGAACCTAGCCATTTAAGATAACGAGGGTTGGGGGAATTATTGCAGATTGGACCCATTGACAGGGTAATTCAATGATATTTTTGGCAAGAACCACTTCGTGTATATTTTTTTGGCTCCCTTTATTCCAACATGGATAAATGGTTGGGTTGGGTGCATAGGAATCACTAAGAGACTTGATTGTTTCATGCTTCACTAAAATTTGGTGGAGTACTTAGGTTCAATGAAATCTTGGGTTATTCCATCCCAAATTACGTACCATTACCCTATCATACTCTAGTGGCAAGAATATGGGGACTGGTGTGGTCTCCTGTTCAAATTCAATCACCACTACTTAAAATTTCTTGAATTAATTCATTAGTGTGTACTTTTTGGGCACTAGGATCAGAACCCCTGATTTCATATAATTTGGAAATTATTGGGATTAAGAGATTAAAAATTCTATAAGTAATTGGATTTAGACTAAAAGGAGGAAGCATATTGACGAAATTTTGGCTATTGATAAAAAAATTGGTACATTGGTTGATTCTTCACATGCATGGTATTTCTCGATGGTGCATCAATTACTATATGTGGATATAGAAAATAGGAAGAATTATATTTTTCAATTATAGGAGGAGGAGTGGAGATTGAAAATTCATGCTCTCTGAGTATCAGGAGGAGACAAAAATACAAAATTCTTTCATAATTATGCAATGAAGCGCCGCGGGAAGAAATCCTAGGAAATTCAAGATATTAATGGTAATTTCTTATCTACTTTTCTGGACATCCAAGTTGAGGCATTGAGATATTTTTGCAATCAATATATGGCTATAACAGAGGTGGATATTATGCAACAGATGGGGGTCATTGATTCATATCTAGCTATGTTTGATGCCGACACAAATATGTTGTTATTTCAACCCATTACAATGGAAGAATTACAGGCTACAATGAAATAATTTTCTTGCGATAAAAGCCCTGGGCCTAATGGCTGGCCCATTGAATTATTTTTACACTTTGAAGATATTATGGGCATTGATATATTGGCGGTTGCAGAATAATCTTCAAAGATTTGTTATATCCCTGGTGATATTAATTCCACTTTCATTACGTTGATTCCTAAGGTTTCACATGCATAAAATTTTATTTATTATAGGCCTATCTCTCTTTGGAATGCCTTACACAAAATTATTCCCAAAATAATTGCTAATATGCTGAAACCTACACCATCAGATGGTATTTCCCATGAACAATCTGGGTTTCTTCAGCAAAGACAAATTCAAGATGTGGTTTTTATTGCACATGAGATTGTACATAGTATCAAATATAAGAAGCTTGATGCGATTATTATGAAGTTGGACCTACAAAAATATGTTTATTGTGTAGATTGGACCTTTATTTGGTTGGTCCTACAAAAAAATTGCATTTCATTTAAAGTTTCAAAATGTATCATGGCATGTTTATCTAATGCAAACCTTGTCGTATTGGTTAAAGGACTTACTAAAAAATTATTTTTTGTGTCTCGGGGTCTTCAACAAGAATGCACCTTATCACCTCTTCTTTTCATTCTTGGTATTTAGGGAATTATAATATTTCTCGACGGATCATTGACAAGCATATTTATTACTAGACAAGTCAAGGTTACTCATCTTATTTTTGTTGATGATGTGTTACTATTTGGTATATTATTTTTTATGGAATTAAGACACATTTATGGTATTATTGACCTCTTTGGATTTGTCTTTGGAATCCTTATGAATAATACTAAATCTCATATGATTTATGCTTACCCAGATGAAGCACTAGTACTGGAGATTTGTCATATTTTTGTTGTTATCTGCACTGCATTGGATTTTTGGTGTTATCTTATACTAATACTCTCAACATATGTGGGGCTAGGAGATACCTTAAGATGATAAAACATATGTCAAACTCAACCTCATTGTCAAACATAGGTTAAACATATACAAAAAATAAATAGTGTAATGTAATTCTTACCTTTTTGGATGGTTTTTTTATTAACTCCACCATAATATTTCCCCATCTCCTTGATAGCTATTCATTCCATTAATTCTTCAACAAATACTTTCAAATTTCCATCTTCCTTGTCTTTTTATTTCAATTTCTCTTATGTATCATGCAATTGAAGTTGATTGGGGAAACCCCAATAGTTTTGATCAAGGGATTAGGGGCTCCCTTATGACAACCTATAAACCCTAATTTATTTAAGCCATTAGCCAAGGTGGCCTAAGGGAATAGTTTTAAGGGAATTGGGACCAAATTGTGGGGTTCATAGCATTAGGAGAAGTTGAAGGGTATGACCATAAAGGTGGTAAGGGTATCTTATTGTGTATTGAATGGGGAAAAGGGAGGTACAAGGATGGTTTAGTAAGATATATAATCCTATCATACAGAATGATACAACGACTTAGGATCTAAGGTCATATGGGCTAAGGCAGCTAGAGGAAAGGTAACAAGAATAATTGATAGAGGAACCCCCGATAGTGGTGATAAGAGGATTAGGGGCCTCATTATCACAACCCATAAGTCCTTAACACATAACTAGTAAATTCCATATCCCCTTAACCCGAAGCTATAATTGCTTAATTCATACACTCATAAATGAAATATTATCATGTCTAAAATAACTACTTATATTTTATTATGTCCTTGTGGAGACATTAAATATCACTAGATGTTAGAGGCATTCGTACATGAAAAAGTTTTTCTCCAGCCTAAAGTTTGATAAAGGTTTAGGCTAGTGAATGCGTGACATGATTGATGTTAGGGTTTCGCTCACAAAGTGTTTATTTGCAATGTTTCCCAACTTGTGTTAATGTATAATAGGGGACCTTCAATGAAAATAAATAATTTATAATATTTTTTTTGATATATTATTATTGCAAGCTCTGGGAAAATCGACACAGTAAAAGGGATAGGAAATCCAACTTGTTGGGCATGATCTTGTGCCTGACAAACATTTAACCATACAATGTCATATGCACAACCATCATAATTAATCGAAAGGGTTTATTAGGGAATAAACTTGGGCTATATTAACTCCTCAAATCCAATGAACAATAACTAACAAGTTATAGTTATTTTGTTTTGTTTGAGTAAGGAAATACGAAAGAGATTTAATCAAACCATGAATTTTTCAGTAAGAACCATGAATTGACCATGGAGAACGGGGATATCTGGGTTTGTGACATATTCTTTGTTTGATTCTAGCCCTTTGTTAAAACATTAAAATTACAAGTAAAAAAACTAAAGTGTGTGTGTGTGTGTGTGTGTAACCAAACATGGACACGAGGTGATATCCTAACATTCCTTGGTCTCCATAGATGGTAGGATTAAAGTATGGGAAAATCAATGCTACCTTCTATCTCCTATCAATAGTAATACTAAATTAACAAGTTATGTAAATTTCATTTTCTGTTGTGTAACCTTTTTTTTCTCTTAATTGAATTGATATTTACACTAGGCCTGCATTTCCTTTATTAAAAATATTAGCACAAGTGGTGTGTTCCTTGTCCATGTCTTGAACAGTAAGAAAGTAAAAATCCTAACTACTTTTTAGGGTCGAGTTGTGCTGCATTTATTGTTTTTAAGGTTGGGTTGAGTCTCTAGATAACACTTGACCAACGCACCGCCATAGATTTATCACTCGGCCAATGGGAGAGGGATGAACTAATTACTCAACCTGCACTTCCCTCCATTGATCAGTTCTATAAAATGGTTGTCTATTAAGGCAATCTCCAACCGGGGGGGCCGAACATCATGAAAGGAGTACCCTAGTTAGGTGCCCAGTCCAGTCCCTTTGACTCTCAGACCTCAACGAGTGGTGGGAGAAATCAACAAATCCATCAATAGTATCGAAAAATATAGGCAAGAAATCAAAAGAATGAGGAGAGCTAGGGTCTTTAGTCAAGCTCAATTTCCCCTCCCCTTTATGGGTAAGGCAGGATCCAAAGAGTTGGATATGGGCATGGGAGTTCCTTTGATCACTTGAAGTCAGAGCCTAGTGGGTAGGGTGCATCTTGAATGTGCTGATGTGGGGAATTAACAGCTTCGGTTAAGCCATTAATAATAATCCCCCACCTCGCCTAAGCATTGAACCTATCTTAAGCCCCCCAGATAACTATTTAGACTATGTCGGGTAGAAGAGGGAGAGAAATGTAAGGGAGCAAATCATTTCTTCGGATCAACCAATTCCACCTAAAAATTCTACTCCTATTGGTTAGGAAGGCAAAGAACTAAATATATCACCTATCCCTTCCCCGCATGGGTGGGGATACTCTTTTAGATGCTCGAGAGTGAAAAGGTGTCTCACGACCTATTTATTTTGGGTTTGGTTGGGAAAGATTCAACCAGGTAGGGTAGGGCCTTTCAGTTTTCTGTTAAGGAATAAGATGATGAACCAGGCTTGAGCTATCTATGATAAAGAAAAAAAATGTGTTTGTCACCCTATTAACTTGTTCGAATAGAAGATAAACATGGGATACTTTACATGGTTCAAGCCCTAAGCTTATATAGTTCCAATATAATAATGTTGATTTCAAAATATATTCCTATCCCTACTTTCAGCCCACATAAATAATTTTTCCGCCAAACTTAAACTCAATATATGTATGGGTATAAAATCTGTGTTTCGTTCAGTTTTGTTTCTAAATCTCTCTACGGGTTGGGTTGGCTTTCTGAATTAAGCTTCCCTAGGGTTGGGTTGGATTTCTGAATTAAGCTGAGTCCCCGATTACATCTATTTAGTTCTTTGTTATCATGACTCCTCTTTATTCCCCTTTCTCTCTCTCAAGTCCACTTTAGCCTCTGTGAAATCCCCCCTACTTGTCGGCACAGAAGAAAGGGTATTCTATTTCTTTTCTAAAGCTCCCCAATGGGTTGGGTTGGGTTTGCTTTATGAATTAAGCTCTATCCCCAATCGCGTCTATTTGTTTCTAGGAATCTGTGCTATCATTGCTCTTCCCTATTCCCCTTTCTCTCTCTCTAGTCCACTTTAGCCCCTATGAAATTCCCCCTACCTCTTAGCGCAGGAGAAAGGGTATTTATAAACAACATGAAGAGGGAATGATGAAAAAAAGGATTTGGGTACCTTAAATAGGGAGAGGGGCTTCCCTTTATTTTAGTTTTGATGGAGAGGACCATTCAAGTCTTCTTTAATTCATGTTTCCCAATCCAAATCCACTCAGTGGGGATGACCCACCATGACGGTCTCCATAATTCAGGTGTATTTGGTGGAGAATAGCCTAAACGATGCATTCATTCCAAAGGGAAAGAGAGGGAACATGGGATTCATGGTAGTATACACCTGTGATTTGATCTAGAATAAGTGAAAGCTAGGGAAGAACAGATGTCATTTTTCGGTGAGTCACTCAGATTGGGAAGCGCATTTGACCATCCCCTTCCTATTTTCAGGTGAGCGCTATACTCTATTTATTCCCTGATTCCTTCTCAGAATCCATAATATATAATGCTCTGTGTGGTAGGATCTATAGTAGTAGTAGTGACTATCCTATTTCTATTTTTTTAGTGCAGCATTATGCCATCATAATAAATTCTTTGGAATAGGGCGTGTGCGGGAAACCATGTTGAGATTATGTGAAGCATCATTAGCTACTCTCAGAGAGAAAGTTATGTCTGTTCCCTACTAATGTTGAATCCTGATGTGAAAAATGGATAAGCTTGGCTAAGCTGTAAAGATTGAGTTGCTCAAAATAATACTATTCCATCAGATTGGAGGATAATGGGTGTAAATAGTACTGATTGGGAGCGGATTTTTATCATATTGGTAGTGTTGGTGAGGATATACTTTCTTATGTCGGTGGGTTTGTGGAGGTCGATGAGTCTCTATTTCATATTGTATTATGATCGAGATGTTCAGAAGCCTCCAACCAGGATCCATCAAATCAATCTACTATTAAAGTGGATTTCCAAGTGTAAAGGTCAAGGCACTCCTCAGATGCCTAAAATTTGGAAGGGAAACCAAAAACAATAGACCATAAAAAACAAAGGCAAAGAGGTTTTAGGCTGGTATCACTCAAGGAATTATTGAACTGATAGGTTTCTATTTAGGGACTCCTAATAATAATGCACATGCCTAAAGCATGTTGAATTCTCAAAAAAACTTATAAATACATACATAGAGAGAGAGACTTGCATGAATTAATTTGGCAACTTGTTCAACTTGCAATTGCTGAGATAGACTATGTTTCCCTATCATTCCTCTTCTTGTATTTGGTAGAAATTGAAGATTTTATCTGTAATAGTGACCTCACTGGAATTATACAAAGATAGGATTGCATGATGTCCTTCAGAAACATTTTATGGCATGTAAGTCCAACCACAAAGTATGTTTTATCTTTTTTCCTTTTACTTGCCTTTGGAAGATATTTTTTACCCTTTGTTTATAGGGACCTCACTAGAACATTCATGAATGTTGTAATACCGTAATTTTTACACTTGGAATGTATTAGATTAGATTATGTATAAATTTTCAATGTTTTATTATAAAGATGGGAGTCAATCCATTTGAGCTTAAAGAAATGGCCTATGTGTCAATGATGTAAATATGCTTGTATGGATTCCTAGTGTGGAGCTCAAGGCCAAGGCCTGACTAGTGAACGGCTAGGCATGTATATGTTTGAAATATACTTACTTTGGACTGTCTTATAGGATTACCATAGTGCACTCAAATCTATGTCAATATAAGCTCAATAAAATATAATATATGTCTCTATGTTCCAATATGGAAGTGGAGAGCACGATATGCTATGATTCCATGAGAATTGAAAAGAAAAGGGGGGCTATGGAAAATTATTCCTCTATTACCAAGTGTCAACCTAGGAACCCATCTATTTTCCATCATGTGCCTTAAATGAAGCCATCCACCTCCTTTGACTTCAAAAGGCGATCATGAATGCATGTAGAGGTTGGTGAGGAGGTCTACGTCACGTAGTTATTAAAACATGGACTAAGTACAACCAGATTGGGAAAGTGTGAAGAGAACTTCAATATCCGACCTCATGGGAAATCATTCCACTCATTCCTCATTTTCACCATTATCTTATGCTCATTTTCATGGAAAAAGAGTTATTATTCTACACTCTCCCTTGGTGACTCATTATCCAAATCTAAAATTCACCAAAATTAAGCACTTTCAAGAGAAATTTTTAGATATTTTAGGAGATATAGAGAGGTTTTGTATGAGCATAGAGGCTAGGATAGTTATTAAGCCTTCAACCATTGATCATTTCTACTTGAGAGCCAATTTTTCTTCTATAAACCAATTTATTCCCAAAAGACAATAAATAGATTGGGCTCTACCTACATTGAAGAGAATTAGAATAGAAGAACATCCCTCAGGGAACAATGAGAAGAGAAAGGGAAGATCTTCATGTGTTGTGTGGGGTAGTGGAAGAGAGTGCCATGTCTGATTGATGGCCAAATGAGATGCCGAGAGTGCTATATATTGAACAGATTGGGAGAGCCATTATAAAAATGGATTGGGTTTAATAAGCTAGACTAATTTAGCTTGTTTCCTTTGCCTTTACCCTAGTGGCATCATAACCCAACTTACAGGTGGCATCTACACTGAATGTCTACAGTTGGGTGGAAAATTTCTTGTACACAATCATTTTATTGGACCATTCTTGGATAAAATATACGTGTGAAATCTATGTTTAAATCTGCAATTCAACTCTCACCTTTTGTTATGGAAATGTGTGTTGTGTATTGTGCTTCACTATGAAAGTGGCATTCAATGCCATAAATTTGGTTATGCCATGCTTACTCTTATAACAGTTTTCTTCGAGAAGCTTCAGAAGATTGAGTGAGGTTGGATTGCTTCTTTGATGCCAACATGAACTACCATGGAAATAAATATCCTTCATGTCGTGATGTAACCTAAACTTGGTCTTATGATTAGCACTTCATTTCCCTTGTAGTTTCCTCTTTCAATACTTTAGTATGTCTTAAAATTTTCATGAGCTATCTTGTAATGTCTTCCTTTCAATGTGGATCATCAAGGTTCACGTTTATGGATCATTATGTTCCTGGATCATTGGAAATCCTTTTGAGATATGTGCTTTTATTGTATCTAAGGCTTGTGCAACCTTAGATGGACTTGAATTAATGCCAAATTAATGAGATCATAAGCTTGACTAAGATTTTGGGAGGACTTTTATCTTTCATATCTTGGTCATTCATTTTCACGTGTTCTCTAGATTTTCATCCCTCATAGACTTCCAAAGTTGTTCTTACAAAGGCTAGGGATCTCTTAGGCTTTCTCCTAGTGACATTCTGAACCTAAAGAACCTAGATGACTCCTAGGAGTAGCTTCATGACCTAGTACCTTTGTCTTCCTTTGAATGAAAACATAGTGAAACCATGAGCTTCATGTAATTGATCATCATATTGCATTTGCTCTTCAAAACCTATAGGCACCTAGTCGTGATGCATCTCCAAGTACTGCGCATATTTACTCATTAGGGGAATTTTGAGGTCTAAAATGGGCCTCCTAAGAAAAATGTACAATAAAAATAAAATTTGTAAGAACCAATAGGATTCAAGATGTTGATGTCAACCATAGGGCATGATTCACCATTTTTGGAGTTAAAAAAAAATATTAAAAAATAATAAATAATAAAACTACTTTTTCAACTCGGATTTTCAATTTATCTCCCTAAGGTTTTACTCAAATTTCGATCAGGAGTACTCGTTCGATGCGAAATTTAATTCCTCATCCAAGGATTACCCATGTTGTATACTTTCGTTGGACCTTTCCACACGAAAAATGACAAAAACATGAAAGCATGTGTTTGCAATCACGTTCTTCATGTATTTCTCATTTTTTTGTATAAGGGTTCATTGAAAGTATGTAGCATGGGTTATCCTTGAATGAGAAATCAAATTCTGCATCCAATGAGTGTTTCCTCTTGAAATTTGACTAAAACCATAGGGAGATACGTTGAAAATACAGGTTGAAAAAATAGTTTTTCTTTTTCCCCTCTAAAATTTGATGATGTAACCAAATCTTATTTTATTATTTCTTCTATTATTATATAATTTCCTTAGGAGGCAGATTTTAGACCCTAAAAATCACCTAACTCCTTGAGCCTCAGAATGAACAGTTTTCCATCTGATTTCTTCCACCCTTGAGCTCATTGAGATGTACTGAAGCTCAAACAATCATCAATAAGTGTCAATCCTACGACATCCTTGCAACTAAAAGAGAGAATTTGATAATATTCATATAAAATCATGGTCTCAATTGATAAATAAGCTTCAAGAAATCACATTGAAAGGATAATGTTCACTCCTAGCATGTCTAAGCATGTAAGAGTTGACTGGGCATCTAGGCTTCAACAAGTAAGGTGGAGATAAAAAAAATTGCCACCAAAGGTATTCTAAAACAATTGGTCTTACATTTAAGGGTATCCATTTTACATAAGAAATGGTCATCTCCCATAATTAAGCAAACATTTCTCATTTTCTCACATTTCTCTTTTTCTCATTTAGTCATTCCCCTTAGCAGAATCTCTTAGGGCTAGTAAGAACTTCTCCTCGACATTGGAAAAAGTAAAAATGATCCTCTCTAGTCAACTCCTTAAAGTGAAGGACATGACTCTAACAACTCATTCAATCATAAAACTATGGCCATGATATCCTTCTTTAGTCCATGAAAGGCATTGCAACCCATCATTTAAGTATGTGAACTCATCATAACCCAAAAGGCAAGCCTCCTTCTAAAGTTCTAGTGTGACCCTGGTAAAAGATACCTCATTCCTGAAGGTAAGCTTAACTAGTTCCAAAAACCAAGTTGTAATGTGTCTAAATTTGAAACAAAGGTCTGATTTCCCTCTCTCAGATGTTCAATTCATGCTGGAAAAGTTTCAGGTTAGAGCACGAAACTTGATCATGACAACTATAATAACAGATATTGATATTTTCAAGTTTGATCCTCGCATTATACCACTGTAGAGCATAATTTCTAGGGGCATATGCTAAAATTATAAATAGGATCCTGGGGCTCTGCTGAAAACTGTAGAAATGTGTATATGTTATTTTCACACAAAAATGGTTTCCCTATGAAATCAAACCCAAATCAGCTACAACAGTAGGGAAGGTTTACTCAACATCTCATCAGCAAGCTCTCTCCATGAAAACAATGACTGATAAATGAGTCGAGGGAGGCTTCTAAAGATGTAGATTTGTTTTATTTTTTATGGTTAAATTTAGTATAATTAATTTTTTTTTAAACGAGCCTACATAAAACACTAATTTTTAGAACCTTATTTTCCATCCTAAGAGTCTACCTAAGACACCCTGACATCACCTTGATCAAGCACCACTTTTCTGCCCTAAGAAAAAAAGATTAGCAGGTTCACTACTTCCTGTACACTGACAAGGAGTAATGCATCTCCCTTTGCCTTACTGCAAGGAGCAATTATTTCTTAATGCCTTCAGTAGCAATGACCTGGTCAAGCTTTTAGATTTTCTCATTTTTTAAGGGATTAGTTGAAAATTGTTTGAATTACCTCATCTAATGGCCTACAAAATTATACTAGATTTTAAATTCACTGAGCCATAACGGTTTGGATTCATCCTCTCCTCTCCTCACCAAGTATATGTATTGAAGTCATTCCTAAGGGAGAGATATAGAGAGATACGTAACTACATGCTGCTTAAAAATATGAGAGAGAGCTTTCCTATTGAAATGAGTTTTCCTATCGTAGAAAGAAATCTCTCTCTAATATCTTTTAGCATTATGTAGTTAGATATATCTCTCCGGAGTGGCTTCATTATATAGATTTTGTGTGGGGAGGACCAATATAAACCCCTAGGTCTTGGTAAATTCATAGTCCAGTATGCGTTACCAATCCATTAGATGAGGCAATTCAAACCTTTTCAAAAAAATCCCCTTGAAAATGAGAAAATCTAGAAGCTTGACCAGGTCATCACTTTCTGTTGAAGGGAATTAAGCAATAATCACTCCTTGTAAGTCTACATGGAATGATGAACCTACTAATATTTGTTTCCAAGTGCAGAAAATGGTGCTTTATCAAGGTGTCTCTAAGGTAGAATATTACGATGGAAAATAAGATTATAATATTAACATTGACTTGACAGAGTCTTTATGTGATTGGATGAAATGAGTTAACTCAGCCCAAGCCAATGATTGACATGTCTTTTGTGAAGTCATTAGAAAAATTCCATTTGTTTTTTCACCAATCTGAATCAAAATCAACTAATTCTGAGTGAATTGGCTGAGTTTGACCACATTTCTCTATAGAAGGCAAAGTAATATTCCACTTATGAGATGCAAATTTCACCATTCCAATTATCTTTATGTTCTTCAAGATATAAATTCAACATGAAGTTCATAATACGACCATGCTCATAGGAAGGGACAGAAATATCTAATGAAAATTATCCTAGAGGCTGTCGCTGTCATCAAAATCTGATAGTGACCCTAACACATTTGGGGGGCGGGAGGGGGGTGCAGAGGGGAATGAAAATCTAAAAGGAAAAAATATGAGACTCCTAATGAGTTTGTATGGGGTTCCATTTTCGAATAATGGTGGGAGAAAATAACTTTTCTGGTCATGTTTCCTGATATTTATCAGACAAAATTTGAAGAATTACAATAAGTTGTAAAAAATATAGGAAAACTTCAACAAAAATCCAAAAATTTAGAAATTTTTGAATGCTTTATGCAATTCTATTCACTCTAAAAGAAAGTGACATGCAAACTATACATATCAGGCACACAGAAAAATCATATCTGTTGTGTTGAAAAAGTAATTTTCACATATCCTAACAATTTTTCACTTGGAAATAACTTCAACAATATTGGCTCCCCACCTTGCCCCATAAATTTATTTCTATCCATTGCATTAAATCATCTTCAACATTATCGTTGGCCTTAAAATTAAGTAGATTATGGGGCAAGGTATCTATTTATCTTCATCTTCAACTATATTATCACCTTTTAATATAGTATAATTTTTCCTTGATATGCTTCTCTGATAAAGGAATTGGAGATTTTTTCTCAAAGAAATTGCATTTTTATGGTCACAAAAAATAGGCATGGTCCCTTATTTAAACAAAATATATATGCATAATTACTTCTGTCAAATTTCTTCCTCGGTTTTTTAAGAAACTGCAATGTTCTCTTACTCAATACCTGATTGTGAAATCAATAATTTCCTCTTAATCCAACTCAAAACTCCCTCAAAACAAGATAAATAGATAAGCACCAGTATGATTTCTATTGTGCATATCATCTTCCCAGTTAGCATCAACAAATCCATGCAACTAAAGCTTTTTACCTCTATCTTCATCATAGAAAATAACATAGTCATGAATGCCTCATATGTACATAAGGATCGCCTTGACACCTGTCCAATGATATCTAGTCTTGTACATGCTATTACATATATAAGGCTACCAACCACACCATGTATGAAATTATTGATGTCTCCTATTCTTATTTTTGGTTCTTAGGACTCATGTGAGTGGAAAAACACGATCCCACTTGAGGTCTATTTAAGGTGAGTGTTTGGGGCTTCTAAGAATGATTGCTAAGGTTTCCAAAAAATAGGAAGACCTATCAAACAACCCCATTCTCTCTTTGATACATGAACATGAATCTTCAAACAAATGAAATTACATCAAGAAAATAACTCCTACAAAGGTTAGCCCACAACTGAAAGTGTTTTTAAATATCTTCCAAAGGTTGACCTACACAAACTTAAGTCATTATTCACCTAAAAAAGAGATCATTTCATTCAAAACCTCATACATATATATCCTTAGAAACCTCAAATTAAAGTGAAACACAAATATTTTAATTCCGTTATAGGTCCGATGAGTGAAATGTTAATTGATGGCACATATGTGTGTGTGTGTGTGTGCCGATTCATTTATTTTTAAACCTACAATTATACTTCAACTCGGCGCAGGTTTTCTCAGGTTGTTTTATTTATAGTCAGACCAAAGTCTTGGGTAGTGTTATTTGCATTTTTTAACTCAACATACTTCAGAAGTTGTTGAAATTCATCCCTTTGTTGTTACATATTTACTACAGGCTGGTATTTTTCACTTATCTCCAAACATAGGTGTACCACGTAAACAACTTCAAGTTATGAGATAGTTATACATATGTATTTATTATTCTTAGGACACAATGCTATGATGGATTTAGCTTAAGTTACAATATTACATTTTCCCTTGACTAGGATTTGATATGCATGCCCCACAATAAATATACAAAACTAGTAGCTATCTACTGCCTTATAAGTCATGGAATATCTACTTCAAATGTTGCCTAGTTTCTGCAAGTGTCTAATATCTCCATCATCCCTGTGGACAACACTGTTGTAGGGTGACATCTTGGCTATACATTTCAAACAACGCCCTAATGCTTCTCAATACAATATTCTTTCTATGCTTCACACTTGGTTACACTTCGTTTTAGGATCATCAATTATACTAGGTGATGTTCTAGCCACGGGACTAATTATCTTAGTTACATTATTCTATATGAAATCCAAATGCCCATAGCTATCTGTCAAACAGTATCCTTGTCTCTAATTTAGGATAAATATAATTCCAAGTATTTTATCGATATCATCTATCCACAAATTGTGGGATAATTTTGAGGGACAAATTTCTTATGGTACCCTCATGTAGACCAGGGGGTAACATATTGCTCCTATTGGGAACACACGTCCCTCTTGGGATCACTTGAGAACCCCAAACTCTCAACATATATCTCCAAAATTGAAGTCCATTATCCAAAGTAACCAATTCATCATCTCCGAACTACAATATCCATTTCCACTTTGTCTAATCATTGTTGAAAATAAATTTGTGTTTTCCAGGGTTATGGTTTTGACATGCAACTAAATAAAAATGTTATTTATATATTCATGCTTTTATGGGAGGACTTGCTCAAATAGATTTGTCTTTTTCAAGGTTCTCATTTTTACATGCAAGTAAAAGAAAAGTGTTAGTAATTATATATGTTTTTTAAGGAGCTATTCTCAAACTGTTCGTTAGGGAAATCTTAGAAAACTTCCGAGGTAGAGGGGGAAAATATGTATTCTTTTTGGCAATAGAATGGATGTAAATTTGCACTGAATGAAGTTTATATTATGTAAAAATATTGTTTTTCAACGTTTTTCAAAGCATGTGGCTCTAAGACTCTAGGTATAGGTTGATAATCCTAGTGGTATCTAAAGAGGAAGTGAATTCTCCACCAAGTTTTTCTGATGCGGGGATGCAAGAATAGGAAAATAAAACCAAAGGATATGTAGAGTCATCACAAAATTTTAGGGAACATAGTAGGGGACGTTGGAGTCTTCAACATAGTGGATCTTACCTGAAATACCTAAAAATATATAATAGAAAATGTGAAACATGAAACACAAATGAATGAAATGGGGAATGTCCCTTGCATTACCCACAAATTATGTTAGAAAATGTTAAACTTGAAACACAAATGAATGACATGAGGAATGCCCCTTGCATTACCCACAAATTATATTAGAAAATGTGAAACTTGAAACAAAAATGAATGACATGGGGAATGTCCCCCTTGCATTACCCACATACACATCTTGTAATACCCACACACACATCTTGGGAGAGTGGAGATCATGCCCCCCACCCTTAGGAACGTGTCCCTATGTAATACTGGATGAAAGGAATAAAATGGGATGAATAAGAGCTTGATTCTTTGTATTTTTCGAATTCCACTATTTATATGTTAATTCATTTTATCCAACAGAAATCAACTGAAACTTTAGATTTTCAATTTTAGAGTAATGGAAATGACTCATGAGTTATCGGCATGGCTAATACTAGCCAGTTAATTTCAGAGTTACAATGGTCACAAATTAAATCAATTTAGAGTGATTATGTGGACATGTATGTCCCAGTTCCAGTGGATCATATTGTAAACTGTAACACCAATATGGGAAGGATTGGGGACTTAAGTAGCCTCTAGAGCTTAGCTTATCATTTCTTCCTTGTTTTTTCTTCACATAATGCTTTAAATGTTACAATTTTATTTAGAATTTGCAATACAAGTAATTTATGTTCCTACAAATTTGTTTGGTTAGGTCCATAAAAGTGCACATATCATTTCTAACAAATTAAAGAAGAAAATGGAATTGAAGGTGAAGCTGAAGGAATTGACAGAAGACAAACATCATCTTCTCAAATGGTCAATCATGTAAACTTCATCATTACTGACAAATTAAAGGAGAAAATGGAATTGGAGGCGAAGTTGAAGGAGTTAAAATCATTGCTAACAAATTAAAGAAGAAAATGGAATAGAAGGTGAAGCTGAAGGAATTGACAGAAGACAAACATAATCTTCTCAAATGTTCAAGCATGCAAATTTCATCATTGCTGACAAATTAAAGGGGAAAATGTAATTGGAGGAGAAGTTGAAGGAGTTGACAGAAGAGAAACATCATCTTCTCAAATGCTAAAGCATTTAAATTTCATTTTTGAACTTGTTTATGTTAATTTTATGGTTGTCATATGTTTAGGTAGTGGGTCATATCAAAATAATTTTGGACTTTATTTTTTGGCACAAGAGTAATTTGATTCACAATTGTGAAATTTTATGTAAAACATGACTAGTTGTGTGATTTGTATTAGTCAAATTTTAATGAGCCGAAAGTTGTATTGCCTTTTTATTTGAGCAGTAAAAATATTTTTTAAAGTTGTACATTTTGTGGAAATTCCAACACTTTTGACCAAATGTCGGAAATTTCCCCAAATTTTATCAAATTTTCAAATCTTGCCCACAACTGTCACTATACCAACGTTTGGAGACAACTGTCAGTATTGCAACACTTAGAGGGGAATTTCGGTCTTGCGACATTTGGAGAAAAGCATTGGAATTGCGACAGATTGGAGGAAAGTGTCGGTCTTGCGACACTTAGAGCTAAGCGTCGCTATTGCGACATTTGGAGCAAAGCGTCGGAATTGCGATGGATTGGTGGAAAGTGTCGGTCTTGCGACACTTAGGGCTAAGTGTCGCTATTGCAACGTTTGGAGAAGGCGTTTGGTAAGGCGTCGGTCTTTCGATGCTTGGATAAAAATATTTAAAAAAAAAAAATCCACCAAATGTACTAGTTTGAATGTATATCCTCTAGCTTGAGTCAATTTTTCATTTAGAGCAGAATTGTAAGTTCCATCTAACATATTTATTCTTGCAAGTCTTAGATAATTCTCATTCATTTTGGAAGAAGTACGCACTTTATGCAAATGATAACTCTTCACACTACCTCCTTTTCTTTACTTATTTTAGTGTTTGTATTATTTAGAAGTCATGAAGACAAGTTTCCTTTTTCCATTCTTATTGAAGTCCCTAAAAGATCCATCCTCATCATTATTTTGTAGTGAAACATACACAAAAGAAAATATTTTTTTATAACATAGATGCATACAAGTTTTTAGATAAAAAGAACAAGTGTCTGTCTTGTGACACTTAGAACAAGGGTCGGTATTATGACAGTTGTGTCAAGTGTCAGTATTGCAATTTTTAGGAGACAAGTGTTGTTAGTGTTTAGGAACAATCTTATGGTTTAGGGTTTGGGAGTTATTTTTGGTGATCAGGTCTTGTCATGTGAGGCCGCCCAACGAAACACATTCGTACGGGTCGTTTCGTTCAAGAGCGCCCGTATCAGTTTTTCTAAGTTGTGACCACCTTGGTGCCTTGTGCACGTTCGGGTGGCCCATTTTTTGTTTGATCCCTTGTGGCATCGTTTGGTCGGGCGCGCTGTGTTGCACCGTGTGAGGTCGCCCGACTGGGCGCGTTCGGGTCAGGTTGTTTCGTTTGAGGGCGCCCATATCATTTTTGCTAAGTTGTGACTGCTCAGGTGCATTGTGCACATTTAGGCAGCCCGTTTGATGTTTTCTCCCTTGTGGCATCATTCGGTCGAGCACGCCGTGTTGCGTCGTGTGAGGTCACACGACTGGGCACGTTCGGGTCGGGTCGTTTTTCTCAAGGGTGCCCATATAAGTTTTTCTAATTTGTGACTGCCCAGGTGCGTTGTGCACATTCGGGTGGCCCGTTTTCCATTTTCTCCCTTGTGGCATTGTTCGGTCGGGCATGGCGCGTCGCGCCGTGTAAGGTCCCCCGACCAGGCGCGTTCGAATCAGGTCATTTCATTCGAGGGCAGTTGTATCAGTTTTGCTAAGTTATGACCACCCGAGTGCCTCGTGCATGTTCGGGCAGCCTGTTTTCCATTTTCTCCCTTGTGGCATCATTCGGTTGGGCACGCCATGTCGCGCCATGTGAGGTCGCCCAACCAGGTGCGTTTTGGTTGGGTCGGGTCGTTTCGTTCGAGGGCACCTGTATCAGTGTTGCTAAGTTGTGACCGCCCGGGTGCCTTGTGCATGTTCGAGTGGCCTATTTTCTGTTTGCTCCCTTGTGGCATTGTTCGATCGGATGTGCCGTGTCACGCCATGTGAGGTTGCCTGACCAGGCGCGTTCAGGTCGGGTCGAGCCATTTCATTTGAGGGTGCCCATATCAGTTTTGCTAAGTTGTGACCGCCCGGGTGCCTTGTGCACATTTGGGTGGCTCGTTTTCCATTTTCTCCCCTGTGGTATCATTCGTCATGTCACACCATGTGAGGTCGCCTGACCAGGCGTGTTTGGGCCGAGCCGTTTCGTTCGAGGGCGCCCATATCAATTTTGTTAATTTATGACTGTCTGGGTTCCTTGTGCACATTCGGGGGGGGCCATTTTCCATTTGTTCCCTTGTGGCATAGTTCAGTCGGGTGCGCCGTGTAGCGCAGTGTGAGGGCACCCGACCAAACGCGTTCGGGTCGAGTCGGGTCATTTTGTTCGAGGGCGCCAATATCAGTTTTGCTAAGTTGTGACTAGTTGGGTGCCTTGTACAAGTTCGGGAAACCCGTTTTCCGTTTTCTCCCTTGTGCACAATCGAGCGGCCCATTTGTTGTTTTCTCCCTTATGGAATCGTTCGGTCGGGCGAGACATGTACGCTATGTGAGGTCGCCTGACCGGGTGCATTCGGGTCAGGTCGTTTCATTGGAGGGCGCCCATATCAGTTTTGATAAGTTGTGACCGCCCAGGTGCCTTGTGCACGTTCGGGTGACCTGTTTGTTGTTTTCTCCCTTGTGACATCGTTTGGTCAGGCGCACTGTGTCACACCGTGTGCGGTCGCCCGACCAAGCGCTTTTGGGTCGGGTCAGGCCATTTTGTTCGAGGGCGCCCGTATCAGTTTTTCTAAGTTGTGACTTCCTGGGTGCCTTGTGCAGGTTCGGGCGGCCCATTTTTTGTTTTCTCCCTTGTGGCATTGTTCTGTCCGGCGCGCCATGTCACGCTGTGTGAGGTCACCGGACTAGGCGCGTCCGGGTTGGGCCGTTTTGTTCGAGGGTGCCCGTATTAATTTTGCTAAGTTTTGATTGCCCAGGTGCCTTGTGCACATTCAGGCGGCCCGTTTTTCGTTTGATCCCTTATGGCATCGTTCGGTCGAGCGTGCCACGTTGTGCCATCTAAGGTCGCCCGATCGGGCGTGTTCAGGTCGAATCATTTCATTCGAGGGTAACCGTATCAGTTTTGCTAAGTTGTGACCACCCTGGTGCCTTGTGCATGTTTGGGTGGCCCAATTTCCATTTTCTCCCTTGTGGCATCGTATGGTTGGGCGCGTCGTGTCGCGCCATGTGAGGTCACCCGACCAAGTGCGTTCAGGTCGGGCCATTTCGTTCGAGGGCACCCGTATCAATTTTGCTAAGTTGTGACCACCCGGGTGCCTTGTGCATGTTCAGGTGGCCTGTTTTCCATTTTCTCCCTTGTGGCCTCATTCTTTCGAGGTGCGCCATGTTGCACCTTGTGAGGTCGCGCGACCGGGCGCGTTCATGTCTGGGCATCTCGTTCGAGGGTGCCCGTATTAGTTTTGATAAGTTGTGACTACCCGGGTGCCTTGTGCACATTCTAGTAGCCCTTTTGTCATTTTCTCCCTTGAGGCATCATTCCGTCGGGTGCGCCGTGTTGTGCTATGTGAGGTCACCCGACTGGGCGCGTTTGGGTTAGGCAGGGCCGTTTCGTTTGAGGGCCCCCGTATCAGTTTTTCTAATTTGTGACCGCCCAGGTGCCTTGTGCATGTTCAGGCGGCCCGTTTACCATTTTCTCCCTTGTGGCATCATTTGGTCAAGCGCGCCATGTTGTGTTGTGTGAGGTCGCCCGACCAGGCATGTTCGAGTTGGGTCGTTTCGTTCGAGGGTGCCCGTATCAGTTTTGCTAAGTTGTGACCATCCGGGTGCCTTGTGAATGTTCAGGTGAGTCATTTTCCATTTGCTTCATTGTGGCATCATTCGTTCGAGTGCACCGTGTTGTGCCGTGTGAGGTTTCTTGAGGAAACACGTTCGTACGGGTCAGGTCGAGTTGGGTCTGGTTGAGTCGTGTCATGTAAGGCTGCCCAAGGAAACATATTTGTACGGGTCGGGTCGAGTGATGTACTTATGGTGCTCAAGGAAACACATTCGCGCAGGTCAAGTTGGGTCTGGTGATTGGGTCTTGTCATGTGGGGCTGCCCAAGGAAACACATTCATACGGGTCAGGTCGAGTCATGTTATGGCGCCCAATTAGCTAGAAATGAGTTTGGGTTAGGTTAGGTCAATTCATTCTGTATTGTAAGGGCACCCAAGGAAACACGTTTGGGTAGGCCGGGTTGGGTTGATTTGGGTCAGGTCGTGTGATGTGAGGCCGCCCAAGGAAACACGTTCTAGTGGGTCGAGTTGTGTACTGATCATGCTTAAGGAAATGCGTTCAAGCGGGTCGGGTCTTGTCGTGTGAGGTCGCCCAGGGAAACACATTCATAGTATAGGTCAGGTCAAGTAGTTTGATAACGCCTAATTAGCTTGAAACGAGTTCTGATTAGGTTAGGTCGGTTCATGTTGTATTGTAAGGGCGCCCAAGGAAACACACGGTTGGGGCGGAGTGGGTCGGGTTGGGTCGTTCAAGTCAAATCATGTGACGAAGGTCGTATAAAAAATTTTAAGTTGTGACCACCCATGTACCTTGTGCATGTTCATGCGACCCATTTGTCATTTTCTCCCTCATGCCTTCAATTTTCAGGCGGGTCCAGTCAGGTTGGGTCTTGTGATCTCGCCTAATGAAATGCATTCAGGTCGGGTCGGGTCGGTTCGTGTTGTATTGTTAGAGCATCGAACGAAACATGTTCGTGATGGTTGGGTTAGGTTGGGTCATGTGAGGGCGCCCAAGGAAAATTTTTGACTGGGTCAGGTCGTGTCATGAGGGCACCTAGGGAAATTACACATTCGGGCGGGTCGGGTCGAGTCATGTGATGCCACCCAAGGAAATGCATTCGGGTCGGGTCAGGTTGGGTTGTGCCATATTGTGAGGGCACCTAAGGAAACATGTTCTGGTGGGTCGGGTCGGGTCGGGTCTGGTCAGGTCATGTCGTGTCATGAGGCTGCCCAAGGAAACACGTTCGGGTGGGTCGAGTCGGGTTGGGTTAGGTTGTGTGAGGGTGGTCATATCAAAAATGCTAAATTGTGACCACCTTAAAATCTAGTGCCTCCTCATAAAATCCTCTCCTCATATAATCGACCACCACTACAGACGTTTACACCACATTTGGTTTAGACATTTAGTAGGTAGTCGATAGGGTGCCCCTATCTCCCATCTCCATATAGAGTAATTTGGTCACATATTCTTTCTTCTATGATATTTGTTCCTCTCTCTTAAGTCCTATCTCTTGTCCTTCTTCTCTCTCCCTTTATCTCCTTATACCTCCCTCTCTCTTCCCCAATCTCTCTCTCTCTCTCTACCCTCCAATCCTCTCACTATATCCCTCCCTCTATCCTTCTTTCTGCCCCCCTTCCATCTTTGTGTCACTATCTCCCCCGCTTACCCTTCTATACCTCTCTCACTCCTCTCTCTCTCTCTCTCTCTCTCCATTCCTTCTCTCCCCTCTCCTTCAGTTTATCTCCATCTCTCTCTTCATTCGGTTCGGTGCGCCGTGTCCTTTAGTTTGAGGGCGCCTACCCAAACACATTCGGTTCAGGTCATTTCAGTTGAGTGCACCCACCCAAACGCATTTGGGTCGGGCCCCTTAAGCCCCCAATCCCTAATCCCTTAACTACTAACTCATTATTCAACCCCTAACCCCTAAATGCACCTAAATACCCTAACCCCTAACCCCCAATCCCCTAAGCCCTCCTAATTCGAATTAGCTTTGAAGAAGTAATTGTTTTCTTACTTCTGTCTAATTCACTATATACTCAGATCATGAATGTGAGTCGAAGATTGTTTAAAGATTATATTATTATTGTATCAACAAGGTAATTATTTCTCTGTAGTTATATCTTTCTAGTCAAAAACCTCATCTTCAGAAATAATTTCTTTTCATTTTCAAAATTTACTGCTTCATTGACCACAACATGCATCTTATCTAATACGTTATTGAAGCTAAGAGCTCCATCTTTGGGGCAAGCTGCTTTTCGGGTGCTAACTCCACTATGTGTGGGGTTAATTAACCCTATGCTTACAATGTTTACTGTTTGCATATCGAATTGTGTGGGGGTAGAGAACTCGTAGCCATATCACATAGGCCCCATTCACTTACGAAGGTTCCCCAAACTCTGCCCCCAATTTGGCTGATCTTGCTCAGCTTGAAAATTTTGAATTTTCTTTGATGATTGATTTTCCTATCGCTCGAATGCAAAAGGAAGATGAATTTTATATTTTTCCTCCATAATTTCCACATTCGACATCTATCGTAGCTATTCATCTATGCTCATCTGGAATCACCACAAGTTGTACTTTTCTTTTTGCAATGGATTCTTGATGTTGATCTCGACGAGATTTCTCCTCCTCAAAAAATATATCCTGGTTGTAAGCATGGTTGTGGTATGTTGATGTTCATATGAAAACTACAACTTGTAGCCCTTGATCTGTTAGGGGCCGGTTACCTTGATATTAATGGTGGTGTATTCATACTCCTTCTGAATAACCAATAAGGGTCAAGGAAATTGACCAATATGTTGTCAAGTTTTATCTTATCCATCTCTGGGGTAAGCTGCTTTTCGAATAACTCCATTGATTTTGATTTCAATTTTTCCAATTGCTTCCTTCTCTCATATGATATCTAAGCCTTTGAATTTCTCCTTCCTTCTAATTCCATAATAGTGTCATAGTGATGCCAACCAACTTCTTTGGAAATCCTTCCTAGCAGACAATACTTGTGACCTGGCACCTAAATTCCCTAACCCCTAACCCCCAATCCTTAAACCCTTAACCACTAAATCATTATTATCTCCCTAACCCCAATCCCTAATCCCTTAACCACTTCTAAATCATTACTCCCCTAACCCCTAAATGTACCTAGATCTCCTAAACCTTAAGCCCCCAATCCCTAACCGCTTAACCTGCACTATCTAATTATTCTAGTCCTAACCCCTAATTATTAAACCTTAAACCTCTAACCCCTAATCTCCTATTCATCTAACCCCTAAGTCCCTAAAAACTATGCCATGAAAACCCTCCAAAAAATTCTTAAATGATGGGAATTCCTATTCAATATGCGTGAAGCTAGTCATGGAATGTGACAAATCATCCAAGGTACATCCAAATATTTGATTTGTGCCTTGGGGAATGTGAAATAATGGGTAAGATACAATCACTAGTCAGAAAATCATTGGTTTGAAACTATGTGGGAAAAATTTGAGTCAAGCTAAGGGATGGTGTGGCCTAGGTTGGATGCAATCCCTAGGTGATTTTGACGGCTTAAAAGCCCTTGGTTCTTGGTTACTCAAATCACATGTTAGGCATGCAACTCATCTCAAGACTCACATTACCTAAGAAAATAAAAGTAATGGATTAATGCACAACTTATTTATTTCCTAGGCATATGTCTAGGTATGTTGACATAAATTATTTACTTATTCATTAGGAATAACATATAATGGTTAAATATATGGAACATTAGAATTTTAAATATGAATATTTGTAATTTCAAAAGTTTTCATAGGATTATAATATGCACTAAAAAATTTGTGTGACATATCATTATGTATATTATTATTATCATTCATACAATACAACCCTCCTAGAGCCAAAATCCTTGACATGGTTGAATGACCATAGGAAATTAGTGGATCTTCTCCCGAATGAAAGTTCCCATTTTATGTATTGAAACATACAAATAACCTACATACTTTAGAAAATAAATTTCTACTTCCTTAACTTTTCATTTTTTTGTACAATTTAGAATTGATTAGATATAATATTATAAATAAAATACAATGGAGAAAATTAAAACCCCTTAGCATTCTTCTTCACAATGGTGTTTGATTTGCACATTGTTCCTAAATGAGAAACTAGGATATGATTTTATTTTTTCTGAAAGGTCTAATTTAAAAAGAAAATTGATTTTAAAATTAAGACTATGTGAAATCAAATTTTAGATTTAATACCTATTCAAATTCTTTTTCCCACTCCGCTTGTTCCACCTATTCAAATTTTCTTAATCGACCTATTCAATTTTTTTTTCTCGCTCCGCTTGTTCGAAATTTATGCCTTCTTTCCCATGATTCCATTCTTCCCTGTGATGATTTAATTTTTCCATATTCTTGCAAAAGCATGGATGCTCTAAAACCCTAAAGCGGCCATAGTCCATTAACAGCTCCAAAGCCATAGTAGCTGGTGGAGATATTTCGAGTTTTTCCGATGTTCAGAAATATGTGGGAGATCTGAAGAGAAATCGATCGTGGAAGAATGCTCTCTTCTTCTGGAAGAATAAGATTGGTATTTCCCTTGTTTTACCCCATTCAAATTCGCTATTTTTTCCTCTACACTATCCTAGTTATGAGATATAGATGGTTGTAGGTCTGAATTTCTTCACTATATCTTTTGTGGGTCTATTCAAATTATAGGGATATGGATTATTCTCCTTTGTAACCCAATAAACTCTGAGGTTGTAGGTGAATTGAGGGAAAATTGTAGAATATAGTGAGGAACATAACACAACAAAATCGTTTTAAATTATTGTGGCACTTCAATGGCCAATGAAGTGGCAGGACAATATGGTTCAACCCTAATAAGCAGGAGATGGGGATTTCTCTTGTCTTCTTCAAACTCCTTCTATATCAATGGAGTCATGAAACTTGAGTTGCGGGTCCCTCTACCATTGCAGGGTTCTTCTATGACCTAAGCACCCCAGCTAATTCTAGCCATGGTGCCCAAAAATTAGGTACTCCTATTATCCTCCAAATTTGGCTTAGATTGGCTTAGATTTATATGTCTAGTGTTGTTTTGTGCATTTGGTGTAACAGTGCGCCCCCTCTCTCTCTCTTTTCTAATGGAAATCTCATGGAGAAACATCCAGGTTCTTCCTTGAATTTCACAGATGGTACTCAGTGTAAATATGTTGTCATTGATTGTCATGCTTGTCCATGTTAGGTCATCTATTTTGTCACTTACTAGAGGCAGCAACCCTAAGGAATTGACCTTGAGACCTCATACATAAAACTCAAATCACCACTCAAACTACTTGAGTTACCCCATTTAAATATTTCATCTGACCGATAAGAACTTAAGCAAGCTCGTTGAGTTTTTAAATTTTTGGAACTATCTCATCTGATCCTTAAGAATTTAAGCAAGAGTTAGATTTCTTATACCTTGCCAATCTTAACTGACTAATGAAGGGAAAGCTTATCAAAAGTAGGATTGGAGGGGAAGGATAATAACTCTTCCTCTTAACCACTTAGGGTGGACCCAATTGACATCCCTATATAATGCAATGATAAAACCTTATTCTCAATGGGTGTTCATAGTTGAGGCTTGTGTTTATGTTGTT
The DNA here is from genome assembly GCA_034641835.2 of Pinus albicaulis. Lineage (NCBI taxonomy): Eukaryota > Viridiplantae > Streptophyta > Pinopsida > Pinales > Pinaceae > Pinus > Pinus albicaulis. The sequence continues at coordinate 1,056,879,003 of CM076582.1, forward strand.
TGGAAGGTCATGTGTCTATCTGTCTACACATAGTTAACTTATACAAATAATCCAAAAAGCTTGGTATAAATCTAGGGTCAATATAATCAAATTTCCGTTTCATTATATTTTTGTTTGTAAACTCCTAATGGCCTGTATGTTTTGAAAAAAATCTCTACTGAATTTGCTTAAGAATCACATGTAGGCCCAAACTGCTATAAATCCAGATGCATTATTTTTCAAATTTTCACTATACATTTCCAATAGAACCCAGCATCAGGTTCTATTGGCATTTTCCTGATAAAGGTGAGCGCCTCTTTCATGTGCCTATCTCGACCAAGAAGATCAATTGTGCAAGCACAGTGTTCCAGTGTACTAACATCTGCAACATAACCATACTAATAAAAGCCTGCATCTGACCAAAATTCTTTGACACAATAGACAAACTATACATCTGCGGGATAACCATACTAATAAAACCTTGCCTCTAACCACAATTCTTTGACACAAAGATTATACACCAACATCAATAATGCTTCAAGTTATTAATAGCATCAAACCCTATGCAACAAACCCTTGACTCAATACATTTGTGATAATTTACACCAATAATATACATAGATCAGCTTGAATTTACATTACCGCTAGTTGCATCATGATTTCTTAGTCCTTTTTCATACAACTCATTATTTGCTTCACATGGCATATATTATGGTAGTGGGATTCTTATTGATAGTCTCTCTCAGCCATACTAGAAAAAACCTTGACCAAAATTTAGACACATCTTCAAAAACATGATAAAGAAATCATGATAATACATTTAGATCCTCATAGAATATCATGCCATATGTTCATTGCTTTAGACCATTGCGTTTATGCTAAAACACCATAGTTAATGTACTAGTCATAAGTACAACTGGCTTTTCAAGGCAGAAGTTTACAATCCTCATATTTCAACAATTTCAACTCATTGTTTGTGTGGGTTTGGTGGATTGAGGATGGAAGTTAATTGGAAAGAATTCAACTTCGCAAAAACATCCAAACTCAACTAGATTTACACAATTTTGGTGATAAACATTACTCTTAAATGTTATGGGGAAAATAGGCCATCAGCCTGATGAATTCACATACAATATACTTATAAATGGGTTTTCTAGGGTGGGTAATCTAGAGAAGGCCAGGGAACTCTTTCAGGAGATGTCGGAGAAAGGTTGTAGACCTAACCTAGTTAGCTGTAATACATTAATAACTGGGTTCTGCAAGCATGACATGATAGAGGAAGCTCTACAATTCTTCTATGAGATGCCAAAGTAGGGCTTCAACCCTAATTATTTTACATAAAACATATTGGTGAATGGATTCTGCAAAGTAGGTAATCTCAAGGAGGCATTAAATTTGTTTAAACAGATGATAGATAGTGGTCAAATCCCTGATATCATTACATATACCATTCTCTTGGATGGAATATACAAGGAAGGAATGCTCGAAAAGGCCAATAGACTATTGGACGAGATCTTAAAAAATTTTTGACACTGTAAATGTGACATATTTATAAATAACAGCCTCTGTAAACATATTTCCGAAATGCACGTGGTAAAATTTAGTAATAGATGTGAATTGCAATTGAGAATGTTCGTAGGTGACTTCGGTAATAATTGACTAGGTAGGATATTTGAAATAGGGAAAGATAGTAACTTATTTCTACTTTTGGAAGTGGAGTAGCCCTATATTATGCCCTCAACTAAAATTTGTTTGCAATTTTTAGGCTTGCCTTATTTTTGTTGTGGTTTTGTCTATTGAGCTATGTTAGATAGTTTGTTGCATTTATTGTTTTTCCTGATCATAGATCTATTTAGTATGTTGAACCCTTGTCATCTACAATACCAATGGTACATGAATACAGGTGACTAATTTCACATTACATGTACGTATCATCCTAAGAAATGATCATTCCCAGATCAAACAGACCTCTCAATCCTCTTGGTCTACCCCTTGTCTGGTGAGACTTTGCAGCTTGCTTATTCCTTCTGTCATGTTCTGCTTTAATTTTTTCTTCATAAAAGTGGACTTAGATATTTGTGCCAGATATTGCTTTGATGTTGATAATTTTCAATGTGTTTTCTTTGTTTACCTTGTTACATGACATCTGAAATTTCTATGCATTTTCTGTGGATGAGATGTAATACTTTTAATTCCTTTTCTGTGGATGAGGTGAGTGCCAAATGTGCTAGTGTCTTGGACTTAATTAAATTGAAATACCTAAGGAATTTTGTTGTGTTCCAATGTACAAGCACATGAATGGCCTATTTTAATCAATACAATGAGTTTTTAAACTTGCAAACAGGGCATTCCTTACCATGATCTTAAATCCATGCAACTGTGAACTGTATCATATAAACCTCTTATTTCAACTAACCATTCAGGAAACTAATTTTGACAGTCATTTTTTACACCTTCCCCCAACCTCTACTGAAATTTCTATCATATACCCAATATCTATCATCGTTGGTGAAACACATTTTTTATCATAATCAATTTCCTCTTGTGTAGATCAATTTGCCACTACCTTTGCCTTGTGCTTGTTAAAAATCCATCAACCCTATTCTCCGTTTTGTACACCCATAATTATAAGCATTAATTCTATATTCTAGTTTGAGAAAAACCTACATACTTTCTACCTCACCAATTAGGTGTCTCACTATTCACATCATATTGATGGAACATGTGCAGAGTTCAGTATCGTTTTAGTGTCCTCTCTGCATCCAATTCCAAAATTTCAAACACTTCATCGATAAGAATATATGTTTTGATTCTCGTCCATTCTTCATCATCCAATTGGACCCAGGTAACACAGATCCAAGCAAGCATGGCTACTCGCCAACCACTTGTATTCATTTAGTGAATGCGTAATCTTCAAACTCGAAGCATTTCAAATTTTGGGTGCTTTCAATTTTTTCTTTTCAGTGGATAAATTATAGTATTGTCTTTCTAGGTCATGTAAAAAAGTTGCAAATATAAGCCTATACCATGGTGTTGTGGTTCACAGTACTCTGAAATGGGCATATGATTCTCTTGGCTATGGGGTCTTGGGATGACCATCACGAGATAAAGTTGAAATCTGATGCCAAACAGTCAGGCTAGACCCTATCTGAAAAATTTAGGGTTGAACATATATTAAGTAGTGGACTGTGGATACCATTGTCCCATTTTCCGCTAATTGCTTCAACAACCATGGCATAGGTTCTAGCCCATTGGTAGAATTTCATTACTGTTTGTTTGAGTAGAATTTCATTACTGTTTGTTTGAGTAGAATTTCATTACTGTTTAATTTTTTTTAAATATTTCATTGAGTATGCCCTTCCATTTTCATTTTTCTTTTTGCTAGTGAGTAAATAATTCTGTATATATAAGAAATATTTTTGCAAAAGTAGGGATCCAGATAGAAATTTTCACTCCAAGGACAATCCTTTGGGCACACTCAGTGTCTTGATTTTTCTTTTTATATTTTCTGTCAAAGGCTAGTTGCTCCAATATGAAATTAATTTGAAGTCTTTTCATAATTCTTTGTTACACATGACTTTCATTTTATTCTTGCAAAATTTCTAGAAATGAATGGATATCTTGTGGACTGTTGTAAAAAAATTTAGTTCTATTATCATGCTCAAGATAATTTAATGTTTTTCATTATTTTTCCATGCAAAAGTTTATTATATGCATCTCGTTTTTGTTATGTAGATGTATGAACTATTCTAAACATATAATAGGAACCTTCTTTTTCACTGGTCCTCATACCGCCATTTCCATTTTTATAGCTAGTGCATAAAGAATCACTATGAAAAGGTTGAGTAGATGGATGCGGCTTTTATGTTGATGTGTTTTAGATATGTAATAGGAACCTACTATTTCACTTTTCCTGATAATGCCATTGCCTTTTTTACATTTATCTTAAAAGAAAAAAAGGAGGTAGTGTGAAGAGTTATCATTTGCATAAAGTGCATACTTCTTCCAAAATGAATGAGAATTATCTAAGACTTGAAAGAATAAATATGTTAGATGGAACTTACAATTCTGCTCTAAATGAAAAATTTACTCAAGACAGAGGATATACATTCAAACTAGTACATTTGGCGGATTTTTTTTTAAATATTTTTATCCAAGCGTCAGAATACCGATGCCTTACACTTCAGAAGAGCGACGTTTCTTTTTTAAATATTTTTACCTTTTCATCAGAAGACTGATGCCTTACATGTCAGAAGAGCGACGTTTCTTTTTTAAATATTTTTACTTTTTTGTCGGACAAGCGACATTGCATAAGCTTCAGAAGAACGACGTTTCTTTTTTTAAATATTTTTACTTTTTCATCAGAAAAGTGACGTTCTAAATGTCAGATGCCATATCGTCAGAATTGCAACAGTTGAAAAACGTAAAAATTTTTACTTTTTTGTCGGAAAAGAGAGATTACACAAGTGTCGAAACAGCCATGTTCTAAACGTCGGATGACATATCGTCAGAATTGTGGCAGTTGAAAAACGCCGGAAGAGCGACAGTTTGGAAAACGTAGGAAGAGTGACGGCTTGAAAAACGTTGGAAGAGCGACGATTTGGGAAATGTTGGAAGAGCGACTGTTTGGAAAGTCAAAAGAGTGACGGTTTGGAAAACGTCAAAAGAGCGACAATTGTTTGGAAACATAAGAAAAAGTGTCGCTCTTCTGACACTTTATTGAATTTTCGGAATTGCGACGTAATGGCTAACCACGTTTTGCCTAGCCTCAAATTGTCACTCTTGCGACGCCTATGTGTCGGAATAGCAACGAATTGGCCGTTGGAAATTGGGCCAAATGTGCTAGTGGAAGCACAAAAAAAGTGGGTCAAAGCTCATTTTGACTATTCAATTTCCCCTCATTCCCTTATAGAAGGAGACCTCGTCCTTCTGTACGACCAAGCTCAAAATAAGTTGAAGGCATGGAAATTCCAGCCCATGTGGCATGGGCCCTATATTGTTAAGCGTGTTTTGTAGAACGGGGCTTATGAGCTAATTGATTATGAAGGTTATCCTGAGGATCAACCTATAAATGGGTTGTATCTCAAAAAATACTATGCATGAGTCTCTCATGCATGTTTCTTTTGTACATAGTTGTTTTTTCATTTTTGTACATTTTTTTCTTGGTGTGCTTTGCAAGCGATTTTCCTGCTTATTGTATAATTTGTTATTGTGCAGATGTATGTTACTCCTTATGTGGGTTTTGCGGATGGTGCCTCCTGCGGTACTCAGAATCTGTCTTCTGCATCCAGGGAGATTTATAATCCTAATGGTGAGTTGATAGACCTTCTAGGTATCTTTCTAGGTCAAACCACAAACAATATCGCTGAATATAGTGTTTTCATTGAACTCTTAACAAAGGCCATTGGTATTGACATTTGTGCATTGATTTTTAACCTAGATTCTCAGCTTGTTGTTCTTTAGCTTAATGGGAATTATTCTGTTATAAATCCTCAAATCTTAAGTTTTTACTTGCGTGTTTGTTTACTAGAAAGACATTTTGATTACATTATATATCAACATATTCCTAGACGAATGAATGCATTAACTGATATAGTAGCCAATAATGTATAAGATAGATATTTGCGTAATTTTTAAAACATCATCCTCACATGAGAATATTTATAAAAGAAAATAGGCATATATATATATCAAGTATTTGCATCCATGCGCATCATAAGTTCAAAAAATATGTAGAAATAAAATCCTAGGTATCTAGTCAGCATGATGCTCATGGTAGCATGTCGTTTCCCACACGAGCCACCTCAATAAGCAGTGAACAGTTTTTAACAACCCTGTAGTGTGTCTCTGGTACGCGCGAGGAAAATCATCAAATATCACATAGTTGGGATTCCACTGTAGATTCCCTCCAAGTTGCGTACGATTTCCTCCTCCTCACTTCCCCCGCCATGAGGTGCCACTTAAAAATCACGAGGAATTCTTCGTGTTATTAGAGACATTCCTATAGGTCTTTCTGGGCCGACATCAAAATAAAAAATGAGTCTTACCCAATGCTTCGTCCCAATCCTATCCTACTGGGAGTGGGAGATCCACATCACTGGTAAAGTTTGTGCCAGAATAGGGCTAGTGCTCCATGACAATCAGTTTTCAATGGAGCTACTCAAATAATTCGGGTATCCAAGACATATGTTGACCACCTTATGATATTGGAATTAAAGCTGCCCAATGGACCGTCAATGGCTCTTGGGCTGGTGGTGTAGGAACTATCACTTTCTGATGTTGAAAAATTTGTAATTGTTCCAAGATGAATGGTACCAAGATGGACCCATAGCCGAATTGTTTTACCTTTCCATTCTTTCATTTGGTCAGTTGGCATTTCATATTGATCATTACCACCTCTACCCAGTTGTAGAGATTTTGTGCCATACAATCTACTGCAAGAAGTAGCTGTGTTTTTGTGGCTTCATGCGAAGCCTGAGATCCAGCAGCTAGTGTGATGGTGTGCAGCACTACTTTTAGTGCCAAATAGGGAATGGTTTGGATATCCACCTTCCACCTTTTGGATCCTTTCCTTTCCTCCTGGCACACTCTTTCGATGACCATGCTCATGTTTTCCACTGTGGGCCGAGCGCCTATTAGGATCGGTACTGCCCCCCTCCCTAATAATCCAGTAATGAAGTAAACATCTGAGACATCAATATCTAGCTCCTGATCTTGAATTGTGAATATTTCCTTACCAATGTCCCAGACATTGATCAGGTATTGTAATAGCTCTGGTTGAGCTCGGAGACATGGTGCCATGAAGAATTTTTTAAGTCCGAAATCCCTAAGAACATCCATGCATATTACATTTCCCAAGGCTTTCACATCTTCTTCACCATTTTCTCTCTCCTCCCATTGGATCATCATTTTTCTCTTTCGCACCTGCAAAAACATCTATGTGGCTGTCATTAGTAAAATTATTTTCTATCGAAATGTATAAAACATGCTAATTATTTGAATTCTAAGGAAACATTAGTGTTCGCAGCAAGTGCATCTATTTTAACAATAGTCGTGCCAAGTAGCACTTCCCCGTTTGGATTCAAGGTAGGTTGGCGCAAGTCCATGCCTGAAACCTACACTAACTGTCATGCCCTAAATTGAATAAAAACCCCTCTAGAGATCTAAAAAATGGGTTGTAGGCAATGAAAATAATATCAAAATGTAGGAAAGGATATGAGCTCTTACCTAGAAAAGACAAATTCGCGATTGACCCTTTGGATTTTCTGTTGTTAGCTCTGCAAATCACAGTGAAAAAAGGGTAAAAAGTGCTCACGAGTGATAAAAGTGAAAAAGTAATTTATTTTTACTATTTTTGGCATTTTTTAATCTTTTCATAACCCTAATTAGGTTTTTGAGCATATTTTTCGATTATCTTTCTATTTTATCTCGAAAAATGGGTTTTACATGTGTTTCTTGTGCAGCAATAGGTCCTCAATGTGACGACAATGAAGTAATGAGTTGTATTTTATACTTTTTAGGACTTGGTAAAAACACAAAAAATTCACTCCCTAGAGTCATCTTTCATTTCTTTTCCAACTCTTGAAAACTGAAAATATTGCTGAGACTCTTGTTGTTTTGAACTCGTTAAAGACTGCAAAATGATATCTACCCTCTCTACATTTACCCATTTTTCGGGTTGGGATAGATTATTTATGAAATGGGAATAACTTAGTCTATCACGACTAAGAGGTTCTCTCAAACATAGTTTTCTACCTTTTCAGATTTGTGAGACTACCTGTGAAAAGGGACTTGCTGGAGTTTTCTTTTCACTTATTTTCAAACTCTCTAAACATGAAAATATTTCACGTTCTTCCTTTTCCAAACTCATTAAAACCTAAATGACATCGGGCACCATCACCATGACGTAACTGATTTCTTCCTTCCTATGGCTTGTAAAATGTGCTAGGATGGATTTTTCCGAAGGAAAAAATTATATGAGAAACACATGCTATCCCCTTCAATCTTGTTTCCAAAAATAATTGGGTTACTCGCCAAAAAAGGTGGGGGAAAATTAAACCAGTTCTCATTCGTGTCGGCAATATGTCGCTCTTGAACATGACACTCATCTGCATTCGTGTCGGGTTGGGGACATCCCATTTCGTCATTTTTTCCTCCATGGGTTTGGGTAATTTTTTTTGGCCTTTCATATACTCTTTGTCATGTCATCATGACCTTAGATCCCTTGATGTCAAATACTGCCAAATTTCGGAGTCATGTCACCGATATGTTCAAGAGAAGTTTCCTTTTGCAGTTTCCAAATTTTGATCCTTTTTTTTGGTCTTGATTCACTATCATATTATTCCTCTGCCTCATGTCGATGATGTGGGAAACATTATGGACCTCCTTTGACCATCTCACTCCCTGTCGACCTCAAATCATTATCCAGGAAGCGGATCTAGAGACTCCGTTCTGGTACCTTGGAGCTTGCATGCCTCAATGGAAATATCTTCGCATTCGAGGACAGGACCTCTTCATTGGCCTTTGATCAAGTGATTCTGTGGATGTTCGATGCCAAATCATTGTTCACATTTTGTGAATTGTACTTGTTGTACCTTGAGAACCATTTTCATTATTGATGGTTTCTCTCGTGCCTGTTAACAAATTTCATTATTGGCTAGTAATCAGATGACTTTCTTGCATGTTTGACTTCAGCTCACTCATTCAGATGCTTGAATTTTTACTTGTTCGGATTGAGATGGAGTGCAAGACCATGGGTTTTGTCTGATAATATCCAGGCTATGAGATATTTTTTTTTATCATGATTATATGCATGACTCTTTTGATTGGATAGCTGAGACCATACCAGATTCTATTTATTGATCTTTCTTTCTAGATGGTTGCGTCCATACCTCAGATATTATTTTTATATTTACTCTTTTATGGATGGTTGTGCCCATGCCACATACTAATGTATCAAAGATATCAGTTGTACCTGTACTCGCATGTCTTCCGACGACGGCGTTTTCTTTGAACACCTTCTTGTAAAGCATTTCAACCCTCCCTCTCTCTTGGAACTCATGCTTTAGGGGGGATCTGTTACACAATATTTTGTCACCATCCCCACAATTCCCATCCCAAACATTAGAGGAAAATTTCAGTGACTTATGTGTATTTTCATACCTTGCAAAAAGTGTCATTGCATCCCCTGGCATGTGAAGAACATTTCCTCTATTGACTATTCCTGGAGCATGCTCTCAAAAACATATGATTTTGGGTCAGCGCTGGTAGGAAGTTATGGCCTCGCGCCCATAGAGAAATTAACATTGGGCCTCGCACCCATTGGTGTTCTATCTCAGTGGACTACCTGCACCGAGATGTTTTTGGAATTTTTTTTTTTAAATAGAAGAAAAGTTTCCATTCCCAACCACTTCATGAGTGGCATCATCATGGTTTTTTCGACTGAATAACGTCAAAGTCCTTCCTTTGGCTTCTTGTTTCCTACATTTGAGCAACTCCCTTCCACCTTATGAGGGATTCCAAACCACCTCCTCCTCTCCTATAAATACATCCTTGTCATATAGTTGCAGCTCGCTGAAAAATCTTTACTATAGCTGGTGTGAGACTAAAGCAGAGAGGAATCCATTGTTGAGAGAGAGCTTATGTTCATTGCTTCACCAAGTCCAATCCCCGACGAATGCTTGAGATGTGTTTGACTGGACCCGTCGAAGGAGGCTACAACATCAAGGCTCTTTTGGTAGTAAAATTATTCTCTCTACTTATTAATACATGACTGGATTTTTGTTTCCCATTTTGCATTTGATATGTTTAATTCTATGCAATACGTTTCATTCTCCTTGACCAATCAAATAGTTATGAATGAAAATATGTTTTCATATGCTGTCATCATTCTTTGATCCTTGTGCAGGTACATGGATATTACCGATGTAGGACAATGACATGTGAATATGAATACCAAAATATTGTTGCCACAAGCTACGACAAGAGATTTGGAACAAAGGTAGGTCATATATCACAACCCAGTTTCACTCATAAACTAGGAGTCCGAAGGATTAGCATTTTCCATGTTTGTTAGACCCACTCTAAGGCTAGAGGGATCGTCTCTGTCCACAAAGGGGATTTACCTGCACAACACCCCTTCCACAAGAACATCCTTGAGTGGGGGAGGTTGGGATTCCCCATGCTAGATATCTCTGAAAGGAGGACCCATGGAGGGATGGAAAGGGATCTGAAGAGAAGAAGGAAAGGGTGCATTACTAGCTTGTTGGGAATTTTATGGGTGAGGGCGTGTGTTGTTTCCTGCCATCAGGCCTTGTTTCTAGCTCCAAATCTATTGACAAGGTGGAATTTGCAGAAAATATTTAGGGGATATCCCCAATGCAGAATTGAAATTAGACTCTACACTATTTGGTTTAGGGATCCCATCTCGTATGTAGGCCCGATTACCATCTTGTTGGTTGAATTATGCTTCGAACAAAGAGGGGATCTATTGAGTGAATAAACGTATGAGCTTTAATAAACACAAGCAAGTAATAGATGATTTCCTTGTAGAACAAATACCATGAATAACAAGAAGATACTTTGAAGCATGAATATTAAGAAAAAAATTGTTAGAAAAACCTTTAATAAGATCACATAGATAGCAGTAGTAAAATTAACAACCGATAAATATTTCGCTTAAGTAATTAAATCATAAAAAATTCACAATACAAAATAATATGATGCCTATATCAATAAAGCATTTTATCAATATAGCATGAGTTTATCATATCATATACCATCCATATCTTGCAAGAAAAATCATAATGTTGGAGAATACATGAGAGGAGAGTGCACCACAACTCAAAGAAGCTTTCATTTAATTGATCAGATAATATTCATAGCACCACCATATAAGAGGATTTCATCGGATCCAATAGTGAAAATCAGCTATTACTCCTTGTATTCACAAAAATATCACAAGTTCTTAAGAAAAATATATCTCCAAAAATAGTCTAAAGCCAAAATTCCATTTTGCAAAATGACATGAGGGTGTATTTATAGAATACAGGGTGACTCTTGGGCTACCCATGACTCTTGGTCTCCCTCATGAGCTTTGACCTACCTATGACCTTTCGACTCCCTCGTGATTCTCTAGACTCCTAATTGTGCTACTTCACTCTATCATGTTATGCATCAAAAAATGAACTCACTCTATTATAACAATACAGTGATTAACAAATCTAGGGCTCTAGTGTGTTACTGATTTTTGAGGAAGTTTTCCATAGCGTGTAATCAACAGATATCGGGGTCAACTTTGGAATTTATTCATCATATCTGTGGAGGCATTGAGAACATCTGGAACTATATTGTGTTTCTTACCCTTGATCTGATTAGAAAATGTTGCCAACTTTGTGTATATTTTGACCGGTTCCACCACGTAATGCGTGTTACTCTCCTTTTTCACCTGCAGATCTCTTGATTTGGAGGCTTTCTTGAGTGGACCAAGAAATGTTTGGATTTCTTGCAATACCTCCTCCTGGTTTCAAACTTTCCATAATTTCCCAAGAGAAGGGGCACCATGAACATCAACCAATTTACTCCAAACTGCTGAGAAGATGGTTGAATGAGGAAAGGAGTTTGTCCACATCCTTAGCAAAATTATCTCGTGATTGGATCTTCATGCGCAACTACACTTTATCATTATGAGTAGTGATATTATCCTTCTTTTGAAGAGTATTTTGGGCCTATGGATACATATTGGTCCATTCATGGATGTTTTCCAGTGTCGTAGAGGCTTTTATTAGCTTGTAAGACTTCTCTTCAGTGTCAGATTGTATAGCCAAAATAAGAGTGACTGTATGTTGTAACATAATAATATCTTTATAAACTAACTTCATGGATCCTCCCAAGGTCTGTGTTTCTTCTCTTATTGAGGACTACAACTATTTTACACTTGAATGACTTAGGAGAAGGGTTATGTTTTCTTCTTCCAGATTCCTCTTCTCTTCTTCCACCTTTGCATCCATTTTTCAGAGGCATATAGTCTGTTCTGTATATTTGCAATGTGATTTCTCATCCTCCCAACAATAAATTCAATGTAGTCATAGAGGCATTCCCTACTGAGGCAATCCTTTCAGGATTTACCGTAGTGTCCAAGAAAAATTTCTTTTCTGTAGACACAGATAAAGGTTCTGTTGGGTTCCTAACGTAACATTTTCATGTCTCGTGAATGATTGTGATTCAATTGATCAAAGGTGAGTATGGTCAAGTATAACACTTCTTCCTCCACCTCATCTAGAAGGCCTAGCTCTCTGAGGGGAAGGTGTCCTCCAACTATGGGAGTGGACGGAAGGATATCCAATGGAGGTAGTTCCGCCTATTTTTTGAGATGTTGTTGTTGTTCCAAGGCCTCTTCTTCTTCTTTTCTAGCCTCCTCTTGCTCCCTTTTTTCTTCCTCTTCCTTTCTACTTTTCTCCGATTCCAGCCGCTTATTTTCATGTTCTTATTCTTTTCACTTCTTCCTGATTTCCTCTTGTCACTCTTCCTCTACTCTGTACTCTTGTTTCTTCTTCTCCTCTTCTCTAACTTCCCTCTACTCTTTCTTCTACTTATTTTGTTCTTCCACCTATTCTTTTTTTTTGTGCTCCTCTTCTTGTTTCTTTAGTTGCTACTCTTCTTGTTTCCTTTTATTTTTCTCTTCCTATTCAATTTTCTATTTATCTTCCTATTTCCTTTGTTGTTTCTCTTCCTCCCATTTTTTTCTTCTTTCTTCACCTTCCTTTTCTTGTTTCTACTGCTCTTCTGATTATTTTGACCTTTTGATCTCTTCCTAATAATTCATTTTGAGGTCTTGCTTCTGCCTTGCCAGGGACACATTAATTTGTTCTAAAGTCTACTCATATTCTTCCTCCCTTTGGCTGGTTGGGGAATCTTCAATTTATTTGCTATTATTATTCTTTTATTTTGTTGATGTCTCCCCTTGATGCATCCTTTTCTTCATTGAAGTCAAACTTTCTTACAAGATTATGTTATCTTTTGAATGCCACTCCTACTCATCCTCATCTTTTAGTTCCTCATCAAGACGAGTCTTCATTTTACATTATACCAGTTTCTGACCTCGTCTTCATGAGACTATACAGTGTGTTGATATGACCAATTGAAGTTTCAATTCTTGCAGTGAGATGAGACTATTCTATCGGGGTCATAGGTTCGGTAGTTTAACACCACAAAATGGAATCCCTTTATTTCTTTGGCTTCTTCTTCAACTTTCTTGAAGTTCTCTACTGTGTATGTCCTAATAGTAAAAGGGAATTTAGGCCAAGGCTTCTTCTTTTCTTTCCTCAATGTCTTTGAAAAGTTGGTCGTCATTTGGTAACATACCTCCTACAATAGTAATTTTTTGGTGACTTTCCTAGGATGAGCATGGGGAGGTTTGTAGGAACCCAATACCCTAATGAACGTGCCCTCTCATATCATAAACCAATGTGCCACCTTAGTGATAGTATCCATAGATATTTTCAAGATACATGGGGGGTCTTCGTGCCACAGTCGGTAAAACGAGGTGATGAATAGATTTGATAGGAATTCATGTTCCTTATTATAATGTGAATCCAAAAAAACCTGAAAGTACCTTTGTATTTGCCCTCCTCTCTCTACATTCCAATTGTAACTCCAGTGGTCAAATTGACACCTAGAAAATATGAAATCCATTAGATATGAGGCCATGTAAAACCCAAAAGGTTGGACTTCCTCTGGAACCTCTGCTGTGATAATGTTGGTCCTTAATGCTGAGACTCAGATATTGGCTGATTTGAAGATTGTTCCTTTGGTAGAAACGATATGAATTATAGGGACTCATGTCCTGTAAAAAACATTCATGTTGTTTATGACGTACAGTCTTTTCATCATGGCTAGAATGAGTTGATATACTTTGCTTAAGCCTTCCGTATTATACAATTGATATCTCTTTTCCCGAAATCTAGAAGGATCTTGCCACCATCTTTTGATGATGTTTTGGACCAGGACCTTGTCATTATCCAACCACATGGAATTAAATGATTATTCCTTTTCAGGAAGCCCGTAATATGTTACTATGTCTACTAAATGGATAGTTGTGAAAAGATGCCCGACGTGGTTCCTTATTACCCATATCATGGTGTATGTGTTATGCAAGATCCAGTAAACAACTTCTACCCATGGGAAAATATCCTGGTCCTCTAGGATATTTGGGCTAAAGGACTATGAGAAAAAATCATATGAAGTTCACTTGGTTCTTTTGTTGAGGATGGATGCGGTCTCTTCATAAATGGGAGGCCATGATGAGATCTGATAACACTCCTTTGTGATAAACTCAAGACTCTTTTGATGATTCCTGATCACCGGTGGCTCCATTTTGCCTGAGAAAGTGGAAATTTAAATGAAATCGAGATCCACGTCACATGGCATGTAAAAAATATAGTCCCATGATAAGAAAAATGCCATGAATAATATAAATATTGGAAGAAAAATTAACTAATCAAGGGTGTTGAATAATTAGCAGAGCTTGAGGAAATATTTTGTGTGGGACATGTTGCAAGGTTGCATAACTGGGAGAGGTGGCAAATGTAAAGTGGAAAAATCCTCAACTTGTGCGACTTGGAAGGGAATCCAGAAGGAGGGATAGGTCGTAAGGTTGCGGGAGTCACGGGGGTCATGAGGTCTTAGGAGTTGCAGAGGTCATGAGGTCGCAGGGGTGATGAGGTCGCAAGGTCACAAGTCACAATAACTCACCTATTGTAATTTTAATCAGTGGACTTGTCTATGAGGGAGGCTTGGCAAAGGGGCTAAGGATAAATCCTTCAGTTATGGGCTTCTCTGGGCAAAAATGACTTAGGAAAGTGGAAAAATAGGCTAAGTGGTTTAGGAATGGCGTTAGATGGTGAGGCAGAGGAGGTACAAATGGTAGATGCTCAACTAGGAAGGTTTTAGGAACAAAAATGGTTTTGGAATACTTCCTAAGTTAAATAAAAATACTCCTAGGGGGAAGGTGGAGGATCAGGAGTAGGTAGAAGACACATGTAAAAAAAGAAGATAATTATTTGGATGTGAATAGCCTCTTAGATGGAATAATTTGTGCTCCTATAATGCTATCGAGGCTCTTGAATGCTTCGTCGAACTGAAAAAATGATTGAATTGCCTGACCATCCGATGTGCAAGTAATTAATGAGGTCATAAGGGTCACAAGTTCATAGTTTTATAATTTTATGACCATTGCAACTCTTGCAACCTCTGTGACCTTGCAACCCTTCACGAGGTCGTTAAGTCGTGAGGGTCACAACTTTTCAGTTTTTCCCCTTTGTGACCCTTGTGACCTTTGCGACCCTTTCAACCCTTATCGAGTCACTAGGTTGATGGGTACCTAGGTCTCGGGACTCTAAAATCAAAATAATTGTGACCTATGTGACTTAGCAACTTGTACGAGGTTTCCACGTAGGGAAGTCACGATAAGGGCGAAGGGTTGAAAATTTGAAAAACGTGACTTAGCGACTCTACTTAGGTAAAAGTTAAGAGATTGCAAGGTCACAACATTTATGATTGAAGATAGAGACTTGATGCGACCTAGACTTAAGAAGAAAAGGTGGTTTCGAAACTTCCAAGAGTTAGATTTGAGAAAGAGAAGAAGGTGGGAAAGCCTGCTAGTAAGGGTCTCAAGTTGAGATTTGGGATGCTTGGGCTCCAAAAAATTTGAAGGGTCAGAAATTTTGGAGGGTTGTTGGTGCAAATAAAATAGGTGCATTTGATGTACTTACCCAATGTACTCCCTTTTCATGTATCTCACTCCTCAAGTGCACCATTGGGAAGTACTGTAGAAATATGTTTCATGACATTCAAAGTGCCATGGTGTAGATGGATCAATATTTTATGCCATAACTCACCAATGTCTTGGCTCTCTACCTTCTCTACTTTCGTGCTCAAAGAAGTGCAGTCTTCTAAATTGAATTTGTAGAGGTTCTTTACTCAAACCCCAATATTCTTCACCAGTCCCATGGCTTTTTGATGAAGGAACGACTTTCCTTTTCTAAATATCACAGCATAGCCACAATATTCTGACATAGCAATAGAAACCAAAATATTGTTTAAACCAAGAACATACATAGCATATTTTAATGTGAGAGGGGTACCAAACTCCCTCCAAAAGGTAATTGTAGCTATTTCAGTCATGCTATACCTCCTGTCATCTATCCCATCTCGATGTGTGTCTGAAGATCCTTCTCCTCCAACTTATTGAAGAATTATTTGTTGCAGGCAACATGGAATGAAGCTTGACTATCCAAGTACCACATAGGTCCCATCATCGATGACACCATGCATGCGATGAGGGTGAAATCAATCTCAAACTGTGAAGCAAGTGCTTCATGTTAGGATATTCTGACACGTAGAAAATAGTTAAGTACAACTTGGTCTAGTGTAGAGTTAGGTAAAGTGTGTTTATTTACTATGTACATTTGTAACTTATAATCCAACGGTCACAATTTGTAGTGATCTAATGGTTCACTCTCTCCTTGGTATTAATGACACTTGATCCCTGGCCTAACACCTGATTGGTCCATGATCTCTATTTAAAGAGCATGGAGGGTCATTTTTCTGGTAACCATTTATTGGAGAAACATATGTAATTTTTATTTTTATATTAATAAATTTCCTGAAGTGGCCGTGTTGGCTTAGGCCATGGACTATTTCCCTATTCGAGGGTTTTAACCATGTGATATACCTATGTACTGATTTGTGATCTGTTTTTGAGCGATGACATTTGATTTTTTATCAAGGAACTTACCCTGTAAATTCGTACATTGTATCAGAGCTATTTTGAGGGTTGCATCTGTTGTTGATCCATATCCGAAGCTAGTTTGATTGCGTGCGACTGTCATATTTTAGATCTACTATTTCAGAAATGTTTCAGGCCTGGAGAACCACTCTATTGTTTCCAGTGCAGTTGTTAAATTGAGGAACCCATTTTGCTTCATGCGAAAAGGTTTCCGGTTTCCCAAGTTATGTCAGGTTAGTTCTGCAGGTATAACTTTTTTTTGCAGTTAAATTTGTTAATTGTTCTGCTTATTTTGGTTCCCTCTGTTTATTTATGTTTATATTTTTTATTTATTTTTTAGATCTATACCCTCTTCTCTATGTATTCTCTTTGCTCTGCTTTGTGTGCGATCTCGGAAAATCAAAAATAGGAAGAAGGGATTTTTTTTTGCTATGTTTTCTCTTTCCCCGCGTCTTTGTGAGATCTCGAGAAATCAGAAATAGAGAAAAAAAGATAGTTGCTGGTAAGGCTAAATGAAATTCTAACATTCTTCCATAAGGCTTGCATTTCATTTTTTCCGTGCACAGATTTTATGTTTTTTGCAGCAAAAAACACGCACACCTTCCTCCTTTAAAACAATTATAAAATCCTTTTACTAGCCCACTTGCTGTAAAGTTAGTTTATGAGAATAGAGGCCTTGAGTTCAAGTCTCTGTCTCAAAATTATTTTTCTTAAAAGGTTTTTGTTAAAGGGGCATGATTTTTTTTTTTTTTTTTAAGTAGAACTTCATCATCCAATTTCATCTGTTCCCGTAACTATTCAGCATCTACAACTCATTTTTTTCAAAAAGGCATAACTTCCTCATCCAAAACCCATTTTTCGAGCCACTTTTTTTTAATCGGCATAATTTTTTGGGATCTTTCCATTAGAGCAGTGATTTTCAACCCTTTTCAGATTTATTTTTTTTTTTAAGTGGAAAGTGTTTGCCTAGTTATTCTTAACATCACCAATTATTTCCAATGACTACCTCACATGGTAGATTTACTTAGAATTAAAGGGCTTTATAGAATAACCATAGGACAAGAAACTACACATATTGATGGAGATAAAGCCGCTAAATGGGAAAAAAAACAAGATCAAGCACGAGGGTTGATTGGAATTTCCATTGCTCAAGATCTTCGATTTCATATCCTTGAAATTGACACCCCTAATGAAGCCCTGAAAAAAGCTAAATGCTATTTTTGGCATTCAAAATCAAATCAGGGCCCACCAGCTTGAAATGAGTTGCTTACTTTGGATCCCAATAATTTCTCCTCTATTGAAGATTTTTTGTCAATATTCAAGACCGTTAGACTTCTTTAGAAGGTTGTAAGGTTAAAAAGGAAGATGGTAGCTTTATCTATTCCATTCTTGCTAAGCTTGGCCATGCATACTTTGTATTTTTTTCCACCTTCCATTCCACTAGAGAAGCCCTCATTTCTCAAGGAAAAACCTACAAGAGCCACTCTTTGATGCCTTTTATGATTCTCTGATAAGAGAACAAGAAAATATCTTACACCTTGGTCTTATCACTTTTGGAAATGCTTCTAAGAAAGCCTTAGCAGCCCAACAACAACCCTATCAAAATAACCCCAAGAAGTGGTATCCTAAAAAGTATGGTCCTAAACTAAACAACGGTCCTAAGAAATTTCAACTGCAAACTGAAAAAGCAACTCACCAAGCTGATAAGGAAACCAAAAAAAAATGGAAGAAAACAAATAGACATTGCAATTTTTGTAATCTTGATGGCCATGTAGAGTCCAACTGTTTTAAGAAGATGGAAGCCTTGGAAGTAGCAATGAAGAAGCACCACATCAATTTGGAGACCTCTTCAACTTCATCTTCAGGAATGACACTTTCTGCTTGTGGTTGTCAAGGATCTGGTTATGCATTAAATTTATCTTCTTCTTCTCATTCTCATGAGTGGCTCATTGATTCAGGAGCTTCTTACCACATGGCCAAAAATAAAGCCATGTTTTCTTCATGTTTTCTTATTTATGTTGGTGATGATAGATCTCTTAGTGATGTAGGATTGGGAACCATTCATCTAGATAATAGCTAGTTTAATTATGTACTATATGTTCCTACCTTGTGATGCAACCGTCTATCTTTTTATCATATAAATTATTCAGGTGAAGGGAAAATAGTATAATTCTCACCTCATGTTTTTGTAATCAAGGACCTCAAAGTTCCGGATGCGGATGTCTGAGAGGTTTGATGGGACATGGGTCCCTGCGCAGCTCCCGAAGGAACTCGCGTGGGGAGGCCATATGGCCCTCTATACAAGCATTTATGAAAACATTAACTCGCCAGCTCGAGCAGACGTTAATTCTCTTGATCGGATCCCTATTCAATCTCATATGGCAGTTCCCCTAGCCATGGAGCTCATTCTGGAAGGTTCGAATGGTTGTGAATGCAGTGGCAGATCCCCGTCTCCCCTTCGCGGTGAATGCCCTCCTGGTTATGCTGAATCCAGTGTGAGAACGCACACTAGGCGTTGTTGCACCTTGCTTGCGTGTTTTGAGCCGCTTCCAGAGTATCACTTCTCCCATAGCCCCCTCTGTAGTGTTAATTCACCTCACAGTGCTTGGGCAGATCATCTCGGGGGTCTTGTTTCTCCTCTTTGTGCTCAGTCGGCAATCTTCAGCGGTGTTAATTCCCCTCTCAGGGCTCCTGAGTTCTCTGTTCGTCCCTTCTGCTCTAGTCTCCATCACCCCACCCCTGTCTCCATGCCTCGCCTCCGCCATAGAATGCGATGTAGGCGAGGAACCAGTCAGGGCCTTGCCACTTATCACCACCCTTCCTTCAGCTCTGCCTCGGGGTCTTCCTCTGCTGATGAGGAGCATGTTCAGCCTCAAGCTAGGCGCAGCTGCAGAGGACGAGGACACCTTCCAGAAAATGTTCGTGCTACTTGGTCTACCCCTCCCACGGATTTTGTTCCTTCCAGTAGTGCTTTCCCTCTTGTCTCTCATGAGAATGCTAATCCCTCCATTCGTCAATCCTCCCAGTGTGCTGAATTTCGATTCGAATGCTCCTCGAATAGACCCATTATTACAGCTTTTATCACTGTAACTCTCCGTGAAGAGTTTTCCAACCCCGCTCTGACCCGTATAGCCTCTCCCCAGCCCCCTCCTATCTCAAGCTCTCCCAGTAGAGCAGACTTGCTAGCAGCTTCCAATCTCCCTCCCAAGAACGAGCTGCGCAAGGAGGTTGAACATACTGACATGGATGGCGCTCTCATAGCAGGACTGGACGACAACAACAATGATTATGGGTGTAGGATTGTGGAAGAACCTCTGTCTCCGGCTCATGAACAGTGACACTCTCAGCTCTCAAACTCTCCAGGTTTTTCTGTTCAATCACTATTGGAATTTTTTGCTTCCTTGCCTCAAGGCTCAGCTGGAAAGGCTGATTGTTACATTCAATATTTATTTCTAAGTTACCTTATTATGTATGAACTTTAGGCCAGTTTCCCTCTTAGGGGAGGCCAAGATAATTTTGTTAAAAGGACTGGTTTCCCATCTAGGGCGGTCCAGACTCTCTTTCTCGAGCTTGTTCATCAAGCCCAGTGGTCAGGCTCTCACAGATGACACTGTGGCAGTTTTGTACTTGTAACTTTTATACATAATAGAATTAGTTTTACGTAGAAAAAAAAATCAAGGACCTCAAAGATCCTAGACATATTTTAGCTACTGATGTTACTGATTATTCCACAAGGTTGTATAAGTTTGACAACTTCGGGTCATCATGTCTTCCCTCTATTTTTGTTGCTCATAATGATGAAGTGAGCAAACTTTCACATGAGTGATTTGGTCAATTAAAATATCGCTCTCTTCAAACTATACGTAAAGAAAATATGGTGACAGTTCTTCCTATGGTATCTCTCCAAGATGGTGTATGCTCCGGATGTGTACTCGGAAAACATCATCGGGATGTTCTTGGAAAATGTGCCTCTTGGCATGCTTCAACCCCTTTGCATCTTGTGCACAGTGACTTATGTGGTCCACTTCATGTTGTTTCTTTCTATGGTTGCAAGTACTTCTTAACTTTCATTGATGATTTTTCTAGATGCACTTGGGTATAATTCTTAAAACTCTAGATTGATGTTTTTAAGATGTTCTTAGCCTTTAAGGCCTTGGTTGAGAAACAATCTGGACATCTAATTCTTAAGTTAATATCAGACAATGGAGGAGAATATATTACCAAAAAATTTATTGAATTTTTCACTGAGCATGGCATTCAATTGCAACATTTTGTTCCATATACTCCACAACAAAATGGTGTAGCTGAAACGAAGAATCACACCTTAAAAGAAATAGCTAATTGTTTTCTTCAATCTGAAGGACTTAGTCTCAATTTTTGGGCAGAAGAAATTAATTGTGCAAATTACACAGTAAATAGCACTCCTACTAAGGTTTTAAGTAATTTAACTCTAAAAGAATCGTAGAGCTCAATCAAACCAGATGTAAGTCACTTTCATGTTTTTAGAGGTGATGCTCGGGCCCATATTCCAGATGCGAAACATAAAGCCTTAGAACCTAAGAGTGAAAAATGCATTTTTTTTGGATATTCTGAAAATGTCAAAGGATATAAAATTCTTCAACCAAATCCAAAAATATAATCATTAGAAGAGATATAAAGTTTGATGAAAATATATTGGCCTATGAGCCTAGTTTGATGGGTGTGCCACCTTTGGCCTGCGAGCCTGATTTGGCATATGTGCAACCTCTCTCTATCCCTTCTATTTTTTATAGCATTCCTTCTAGTTCAAATGATGACAACGAGGATGACAATCCTCCTCTACCTCTTGAAGATATTCCTTCTACTCCATAGCTTCCAAGCTGGGTCCGCTCTACTCGAGATGCAGCAGGTTCTCTTGCAGGTGACCTTGTAGATCAATGGCATACATGTTCTCAATTCGAAAGAGCCTCTTCCTTAGTGGCTCAAGTTCCAGAAAAACCTGATCGAGACACATTTGAAGAAGCTTATGGTCATCCAGATTGGGATGAATCTATGAATGAAGAATATCGTTCCTTATTGGCAAACGATACTTGGGATCTTGTTCCTCTTCCAAAAGGAAGTAAAGTTGTCAGATGCAGATGGGTTTACAAAACAAATTTTGGACCAGATGGAAAAGTTGATAGACATAAAGCTCATCTTGTTGCTATAAAATTTTCACAAGTTGAAGGCATTGACTATACTGAAACCTTCTCCCTTGTTGCCAAAATGAATTCTATCTGCCTTTTTCTTTCCCTTGCTGCCTCCTTTAAATGGGAAGTCCATTAGATGGATGTTAAATCTGCCTTCTTACATGGATATTTTCATGAAGAAATATACATGGAACAATCCCCTATCTTTATCCAAAACAAATCTAGCCTTTTTTGTCTCGTTAGGAAGTCTCTCTATGGTCTCAAACAAGATCCTCGGGCTTGGTATGCCAAAATGGATAGATTTATATTAGATAATGGCTTTTCTAGGTGTCATTCTGACAACACTGTCTACACCAAGAAAGTGGGTAAGTCCTTCACAATCCTTTTTCTTTATGTTGATGATCTTATGCTTAATAGTAGTGATCCCAACCATATAAACCGTGTGAAGTCTAGCCTCAAAAGGAAGTTTGAAATGACAGACTTAGGACACTTGCATTATTTCCTTGTTCTTCAAGTCTTGTAATAAAAACAAGGTATTAACCTTTCTCAGTCCAGTTATGCATGTGATCTTCTACACTACTTTCGCATGGAATACTATAAGCCAACCCCTTCTCCCTTTCAGTCTGGACTCAAGCTTTCAGTCACTTATACTAACCCTGAAGTTGATGCTACCTTATACCTTCAACTTGTTGGCAAAATTCTATATCTAACCCATACCCATCCTGACATTTCCTTTGTCGTTGGTATTGTTGCTTAGTTTATGCACCAACCTCATGAAAGTCACTAGAAAGAAGCTAAAAGAATACTTCAATATATTCGAGGTATAGTTCAGTTCGGGATTCATTACAGTACAAGAGCATTTCCATTGTTGATTGGTTTCACTGATTCTGATTAGGTTGCTAACCCTGATGATTGAAAGTCTACTGCAGGATATGTATTCACTCTTGGTTCATGACCTATTACTTATTCTTGTAAGAAAAAAAGTGCCAACTCTCTTTCTTAGGCAAAAGTATAATATCGTGGTGTCGTTGAAGCTAGCAAGGAAGCCATGTGGCTTCGTCAGATCCTGTCTCAATTTGGTCTTCATCAACAACATCCAACTACACTTTGGTGTGATAATCAGGGTGCCATTCAGCTATGTAAAGATCTATTTCAACATCAGCATATGAAACACATTGATCTCCACATACACTTCATCTGAAAGCTCATTCATGATCATGTTCTTGAAGTCTAGTATTGTCCAACCAATGATCAATTAGCCGATATCTTTACAAAGGCTCTCACAGAAGCAAACTTTACCAAAATTCGATCCATGCTTGGAATTCAAGAAAGTTATCATTAAGGGGGGATAGGCTCTAATGCCTCCTTCCTTCTCTTATTGTGTCACCTTTGTAAATCATTCAATCCCATCCCAAGTTGTTCTTAAGTGGGGATGTTAGGATATTTCGAAACATAGGAAATAGACTCCTTTTGTGTCACCTTTGTAAATCCTTCAATCCCATCCCAAGTTGTTCTTAAGGGGGGGTGTTAGGATATTCCGATATATAGGAAATAGTTAAGTATAACTTGATCTACTGTAGAGTTAGGTAAAGTGTGTTTGTTTACTATGTACATTTGTAACTTATAATCCGATGGTCACGATTTGTAGTGACCCGATGGTTCACTCTCTCCTCAGTATTAACAACACTTGATCCATGGCTTAATAGAGGATTGGACCATGATCTCTTTTTAAAGAGCATGGAAGGTCATTTTTCTAGTAACCGTTTATGAGCGAAACACATGAAACTTTTCTTTTTATATTAATAAATTTCCTGAAGTGGTTGCGTTGCCTCAGGGTGTGGACTGTTTCCCTCTTCGAGGTTTTTAACCAAGTGAGATACCTGTGTACTAATTTGTGAGAAATGACCTTTGGTTTTTGATCTAAGGAGCTTACCCTGTAAATTACTACACTTCGCCTTTCGCTCCTGTTGAGGGATTATTTTCAGTCTTCTTGTGTGGACACTTTGTAACATAGTGTCCAAGATCATGACAGTGAAAACATTTTATCTTTAGCAAGTATTTCTTTTTTCCCTCCCGACAGGAATCTGATTTGGAATGGGACGCCTTCCCTTTCATTTTCTTTCCCTTTCCATCCAATTCAAAATCCTCATCGTCATCAGTATTTGATGAGGATCCATCTTTGGTGTTTCACAAAATCTCTTCTTGTACTAAGTCAAACCACAATCGCTACAACTATGGTAGGTTCTCCCACCCATTCATAGATTCTTCGTAGCTATGCCAACTCTTTGTAAGGCCTAGAAGTGCTAGGCTCACCAAATCATCTTGGGTAACTGTCAAACCAATACTTCCAAGCTGATCTTGACATTGAGCGAACTTCGTGAAGTATTTTAGTATCCTGTCGCCCGTCTCCATCTTTATCTTTCTGATATTTTCCTTCAGCACCGAATTCCTATGGTTTCTTCTATTTGGAAACATATATGTTAAGGCCTTCCACATAGCATATGGAGTTCATTTCCATGGAGGTTAGAGACAATATGATCTCGAACTCCTTCTATTAGAATCTTTCTCTTCTATGCTACATTCTACCTCAATGCATCAAGAATTTGAGCATCTGCTATTGCAGCCTTGGGAATGTCACTTTCTATGAATTTATTCAGTCCGTTGTGCTCCAACATTGCCCCCATCCTGTCCTTCCACGCTATGTAATTTGAATTACCCTCAAGGGAGTATTGAAGTCTCCCTCCAAAGAAACATATCATAATATGTTGCTGGTCCTTAAGAATAAATCTGCAAATTCGATTCACTTGTTCAAAACAAACTCTAGTTCTTCTCTTCTATAGTGATTCCTTCTATGATACCATGTCGAAAATTCACATAGATTCAACTGATCTTGTAATATGCTAAAACAAAATACTTTAATCTATTCTACAGATTGTTGAAACCAATTACGATTGCACAATCACATGAACAAGAAAGAGAAAGTATTTCAATCCCACAACTCAAAGATTTATCTGGGGAAAGCCTGAGCTAAAAACCCCACTATTTGTATATTGCATAGATTCAATAATATGAACAAATACAATGTTTCTCTCAACCTTGAGAGATCTCTTCACTCTCTTTGATTGTCTCACTCTGATCTGAGCAAGTTTGGTCCAATACTTAACCAATTCCTTTCCCCTATATGACGAGCCTTGCTCACACATTCCTGAGGGAATTGATCCCCTATTAATTAGGAAATTCACTTAGTTTAATTGTGTAATCGATCCTAGCAATCATGATTACCTCATGCATGACCTGTATAATTTTCTAATTATACAACTAATAGTCTACTTCCCTTTAACTCAAATCTCAACTAGGTCACTATTATAACTCACATGCAATGACTATTTATATTGAATTATCAATGACGTGATTGATCACTACATGTGAATGGAATCAGATTTAATTCACTAAACCTCTCACTAGCTCATCCATTTGTTAGAACTAGTTAAACTGATTTAACTCAAACAGTTAAGTTAAACAATTACAACTCAAAATATATTGTAACTTGACCCCCTAAAACTTAGAGTGAACTCTATGTGTCTCGAGTTTGACCCCAAATCGAATTGACTAAGCTAACTAAGTCTTCCCAACTCAATTAACTCTATGATGTGGAATTACAATTTCCTCCTAATTTAATTAATGAAAAATTAAATTAGAAAACCTTCTTTTGTCAATTTCAACAAAAATAACATTATAAAATAAAAATAACTAGCAATTGCACCATATGTTGCAAAGGAAACGCTGTAAAGCAGTAACATAGGAAATAGTAGTATAGATGAAAAAATATGTGATATGTTATCTGATTTAATTGAATATTTAACTTATAAATATGAATTTGTTTTTAAAAGAAATTATAGGTTTGGAGAATTGTTTGGATAAAAAAATTGGTTTTTGAAGTAATTAAAGCAATAATTCCTTGGGTTAAGATAGGGAACATAATTACCATCATTTTTCAAATACCTCAGCCATAAGTGGTTTCCGGCCATTCATTTGGTCTATTTCCCATTTTCTGTAGATGTTTTAGAAGTTCATTATTTTTAGAATTGTTTTCTTATTTAATAAAACAAATATGATGCACCTAATAGATGGAATGAATCTAAATTAATTGAAAATTGATTTATCTAGTCTATTTCCCATTTTCTGTAAATGTTTTAGAAATTCATTATTTTTAAAACTTATTTAATAAAAAAGTATGATGGAATTTAAATTAATTGCAAATTTCTAAATATTTTAGAAAATTGATTTATAATGTTTTTAGAAGTTCATTATTTTAAAAATTGTTTTCTTATTTAATAAAACAATATTTAATAAAACAAATATGATGCACCTAATAAATGGAATGAATCTAAATTAAATCTAAATATTCTGAAAATCTAATAAAAGAAAGTCACGCTCGTCACGTACTCGTGGATCTCAAATGCCAGTTGAGAGAATATTCATTCATCGTATTACGATGCTTCAATTAATCAATAGAAATTAACATTTTGTTTATTATTAAATACTCACGTTCCTCACGTACTCGCGGATCTCGCTGCCGAGACAAAATGTTTCAGTGCGCAGTAGTCATCGATGCAGTTTACATTAAATATTTTTAGATTTGTTGGCCAAACATTATCGGAATAATATAAAAGATTATTATTAATATTCAAATATAAACATTACTATTAATATTTTATTAACAATGATTTGGCATAATCAATTTAAAAAGACATCACTGGTTATGATTTTGATTTTGATGATAGTTGGTTTTTTTCAATGGTTTTTCCATCTGGCATTTAAAAAATTTAAAACGATGGTTTTTCTATTGCATTTAAAATCTTAAAACGATGGTTGTGTACTATCTCAGCACCCAATCTCAGGACGCAAAATCTGAACACAAGGTCAAAATCTCCTGCGCCCTATAAGTTCATTTGCTCAAAACCACTCTCGTAAAAACTACGGCGGTGCGATACTCTGACATTGTAAGACCAAATCATTGCAAGGGTTATGGCCGGAGTAATTCTAATTCAAACGAAGCGGTCAAATTGTGTAACGTTAAAGAAAATACAAATTCCGAGTTACTTGTACATTGATTCCATTACACATAACTGTTCGGGGCGCACTTCATTCGCGATGGCAGATGTTAATCTCTTGAAACAGAAATCGGAAACTCTTCCTGCTCTATGTGGAATTTAGCAGACAAGAGATCCCCACATTGACATTATTTTGGAGGAGCTACTTTATCCGAGTGTTTGTTGGATCTGAACGATCTATCGTCTCTGGACTGCAATCTTCTCTCCTCTCCATCGGAAAGTCTAACCTATTTTGGGCTAGAAGAATTCAACACGAAATCGGCATTGGCGGCAGACTCCAATGAGTTTGAATATATGGGTTCTGATCAAAGCCTTATGCAGAGCATTAACAACTTTATGGTCTCGATGATCAAATAACGGACCAAAATATGATTAATGAACTTGATTGTTTACAGAAATCAGAATTAAAAAAAAAAAAAAATCAATAAGAAACTATAAATCAATGTTATTAAATGCTCAAATACATACAGTACTTTCAGAATTGCTAGCCGCCTCATCAGCGGGCTTGTTAGCGGCAGATGATCTCGACGGATTTAACATTATCGAGAACCTCCAACAGCACGAAACGCAGGTTTCTTTTGACCTTGCAGCCAGGAGACTTGGGTTCGCCTGCGTCGCTGCCGCCATGGCCGTCGAAGACTCCATAGAACCCCATCGGGTTCCATTGTCAATGCAGATCTGTGCCTGTGTCAAATTTTCATCTCGTCTACAAATTCATTATTTTTAAAACTGTTTTTTTATATAACTGATTCATAATAACGAATCAACCGTATTTAATCGAAAGGCAGAGAATGTTGCAATCGTCTCACACAAATCAATGATACATAATAATACACCTGTCAATTAGCAAAGTTGTTTTCAAATAAATAAGCTTTACAGCGTAATTAACATTATAAAATAATTATTTTAAATTCTGTAATATATATATATATATATATATATATATATATATATTTGTTAGGTGTTACCGCATATAGAAATGAAATAAAAAATTATGGAAGTGTTGTAAATATTATCGGTAAAGGCATATTAAGTAGGCAATGGTGGAAATAGTTAATTTATTTATTAAATTTTTAATCGTAGTCATTGATGAAAAGATATTGATTTGGACAAATTTTAAGTACCATATAATAAAATAATCGATCAAGAACAATGTTGCCTCGGTGAGGAAGAGGTAATTCCTCACCGTAAAAATCGGAGTACGTAATTGGTCACCGCACAGGAGCACAGTAATTAGTCACCGCACGGAATCTCCCCTATGTCCAACCAGGCGCACAGTAATTAGTCACCGCACGGAATCTCCCGTATGTCCAACCAGGAGCACAGTAAGTGGCGGTTGTGGAGCACGTTACGAAGGTGCACGACAGCCGTGGTGATTATGACATAAAATTAATCGTATTCACACATTCGGGTAGGGCACATGGTAAAATACATCCTTTGAAGGGTAAAATACTAATGGCCTTGTCTATAGGTTTTATATTTTGAAGGGTTTTCCGGCGATTAAGGGGGAGAGTGATGCCGATCAACGTTGTTATCGGAGGGAAAGTCGAACAGCTGGGAAGAAATATTGATTGACCTTTGAATAATTTGTCGTGGAAAATTCATCATGTTCAAGCAAAATATCTTCAGTCAATGAGCAGTAGGGTGATAATTTTTATCCTGATGCTACTTTTTCAAATTTACCATAGTCAAATTCATGTAGTAGCTTGCTTTTGCAAATGAATTTCCCATGTCATATCGATACACAAGGTATTCCACTTTGATCCGACTTATATAATGGTGTTTGGGGTATGACAATATACATATTGGGATTTCTGTTGCAGATAATTGAACATCTTGCAAAGGTTAAGCTGTTATTGAAGTCGTTAAGTAGCCCAGTCTCTCTTCACTTCAAAATCAGAAATTTATGTCTCAGATTCTGCATCACCTGTGTTCAATACCACGAAGGATGGGGCTGCTTCCTTCGTCCTCCAAAACTTCGAGCTGCCCTCTTTTGCAGGAATATTCGACGAAAGCCGTCAGGTACGAAAATATACCACTTGCCGGTATGTGGGAAGATATTCAAGGAAAAAATTCTTGGAAGGGATTATTAAATCCCATAAATCCTGTTTTGAAAACGGAGATACTAAGGTATGGTGATCTTGCACAGTTATGCTATGATGCATTTGATAGTGAACTTTCCACAGATGCTTTAGGTGGGTGTAAATACAGCAAGGATAAATTGTTTGAGAGTTGTGAAAGGGCTAGTCATTCCTGTAGTGCCGGCTATAAAGTGACCGAGTATTTGTACGCAGAAACTGATGCACTGGGGACGCCGATAGAGCAATCTGTTTGGATTGGCTTTATTGCAGTGTGCACAGATCCTCAAGAGATAGGAAGACTAGGACGCCGGGATATTGTAGTAGCCTGGAGAGGAACTACAACACTCCAAGAATGGATGCAGGATGCTAGAGATATTTTAGTTCCTGCTCGACTATATTTTAATAGTTTCAAGGGTGTCAAACCAGGATTTCCAACTACTGGTCCTTCCACGAACAAAGACATGGAACACCGATTATCAAGTACAAGCGATAAGGGTGTCCGAGTAGAGAAAGGATTTTCAAGCTGCTACATCTCTAAAGGACAAGATTCAAAATGTGCCAGAGTCACTGTTATTTCTGAGATTCTAAAACTGGTGGATAGATACAAGGATGAAAGCTTGAGCGTGACTTTGACCGGACACAGCTTGGGAGCTGCCCTCGCAACGTTAAGTTCATATGACATAAAAAAAATTCTCAACTCAAACTTTCCGGCAGTGCATATACCTGTGACTGTGTTTGCATTCGCAAGTCCGCGCGTAGGGAATAGAGCATTTGCCCTGCGAATGGAGGAGCTAGAAGTGAAAGTGTTGCGGTTGGTGAATAAGAGGGATATTGTTCCCAAAGTTCCTGGATTTTGTTTCAACGAGAATTCATGGCCATGGTTAACAAAGTTGTTTGATTGGCTTCCCTGGACATATTTTCACGTGGGTGTACAGATTATTTTGGACAACGACAACGGCAATCTTCATCCCGCTGACGCCCACAGTCGAAGGAATTATCTTCATATGACTATAGGCTATTTCACTGACGCCCACAGTCTAAGTTATTATCTTCATATGATTAAAGGCTATGTCGGAGATGGTAGACCTTTCAAAACATCAGGGCGGAGAACGCCTGCTCCAAAGGCTGCGGCCTATTTACTGAAGACCATGGCATTCTCCTTATGGTTAAAATATATAATTACTTTCTCAAAGTTAGACAGATAGTTAGGTGTGAATGAGTTGAGTTGAGTTGAGTTACAGTTAGATTTGGTGAGTGAGTTAGACAGTGAGTTAAGCAAGTTGATCAAGTTGAGTGACAGTGTGTGCATGTTAATTAGATCAAATATCTTTCATGGGTTCATTGTATTAAGAGAGTTTTATGATTAATTGAAGAGCCGAAGCTAATTGTTCGTGTGTGAAATATTTGCGTTATTTGTGTGATTGAATCCTCTGCCTTTCCAACACTTATTAGTACCAAGGTCGCCATTAGAGAAGAAAAATAAAATGTAAGATGAGTGACTGAATCAGAACTTTTGCTGCCATTTTGTTTTAATTTTCTGTCCTTTATTACCCCGTTGGAAGCGAATCAAAAAAGTATGGAAAGAAGGGACTAGCGTTTTTAGCTCGATATATTGATCTGGAGATTATATTGAACTTACTCGCCTATCTGCTTTCCAAGAATTTTTGGTATGTAAGAATCATAATAGCTCTTATGCTGGAAATATCTAGAAAAATGTATTAGGTATAGAACAGAAATCTGATTCCGTGCATGAATGTAAGTAAGAAAGAAAACTGTTTGACTGTGCTCGTACAAAATATAAACAAACTGTTTTTTCTCCTGGAAAGAGGAAGAAGATAGAACAAGTTTCTATAGGATAAAAAATAAACGCCTCCTCTATTGTTCTCATAGCTTTTGTAATAGGCCTAATGCTTATTTAACAGACTTGTCAAGAATGTCGATTGCATAATAGACATAGACATTAATGTTAAGGAACATTATTGCTAATTTGTTATTATTATCTCATTTCATGAGAACACTAAAATCCTAATTATATCATTTCAATGCAATCTTGCTACACACCATGGCTGTCTTCATTTTGTTGATATTTTTCTACAGTACAGTTCAGGATATGGCACTATACTCTGAACCTTCAACGCAATTTTGGGCCGTTTGGGTGCTTTGATCTTTATTTTAACTCCGGGGTTTTTTCTCTTGGACGATGTTTAGAGCGATGAAAAGGAGTTTAAGTAAATGACATTCTCCGGGTGCGTAGAAGTCCTCATACTTACAAAGGAAAGCGAGATATTTTAAACCGGTTAAAAGAATCAAAATGTGAAAAAAAAAAAAAAAAAATTAGTTAGTTAAAAGAATCAAAATTTAAAAAATAAATGGAAGTTATATATATATATAATTAATAAATTTAAAAAATTATTATTAGTATAATTTTATAGATTAAATATTTAATAAATAGATGAAAATTAATTCATAACAAATATATAAATATTAATATAATAATATCTAATATTTTATTTCATTATAGTTAAATTTTGAAAATAATTTAAAAAATTAACTAAATTATAATTTTATTATTATTATTATAAAATAATTTAAATTATAATTTTATTATTATTACTATAAAATAATTTAAAGATATGTACACTTGAAATAATACTTCTATTTTATAAGAGAAATTTAATATACAAATCACCAATTTTATGATTTAACAATGCCCTGTAACCAAAATATGGAATATGAGTAACACCAACATCAACCCTATAACCCAAACCTTAGGTTGAAGCACCCCGTTTTATTTTAAAGTCCCCTCAATAAAGCTCGTTGTAGGTTCTTTGTTTTAAAAAAATATATGGAAAGTTAATAACAACAACATCCATCCAGATGCACCCCGTTTTATTTTAAAGTCCCCTCAATAAAGCTCGTTGTAGGTTCTTTGTTTAAAAAAAAAATATGGAAAGTGAATAACAACAACATCCATCCATGTTCTTTGTTGCAGGTTCTTTTATTTTAAAATTATGTTTTTAAAATAAATGTTATAAATTATTTTGTAAATTAATTTAATAAAAATATGTTAGTGAAAAAGTTAAATATAATAATTAAACAAAAGTTGTAAATAATTTAGAAATGGTTACACGAAATTTAAATTTGAAATAATAAATATTAATTAAAAAACATTATTTATAATAATAGATTGGATGTTTCTCTCTGTAGAATTTGAGATTCAACGCTCGGAATATCTACAGTTTTTATTTTTCAAGACTCGTAATATTTTATTTATTTATTATTATTATTAATGGTAAATAGATATTTTTATTAATAAAAAAAGACATATAGTTTGAATTTGAAAAAAAGAATTAAAATGTAGGAAATACGGATCTTTATCAGTAATAAAAATTCAAAAAATGAATAAAATAATCATAAAAACATAGAAAATTCCTTGAGGATTCAAGATTTTAAGGGGAGAAATGTTTCAGTCAATTGCAAAATTTTTGAAGTTGAGTTAACTAATTATCCACCGACTTCTCATTTTCGTGCCTTGTTACTCTTGCGGCTTCATTTTTTAGCTTCTTTGTATTAGACACCATCTTGAAATCCATTGTTTGAACCCTAATATCGGTCTATAAGGAACTTAAGTCGAATTGATTTCTTCCACAATAGCCCTTATAGATAATCCTAGCATCATCATCTGGTATGTCCTTCACATCTTTTCCGTGTCATTCTTCCGCAAGGGCAATCAGTTGTGTGTCATCCAAATCCACATCTTCTAGCAAGGCTTTTGATTCATCTTCTTCTAAAAGAGATCTAATCATTACCTATGGTAATGGATTTTATTTTAGCTCTTTAGGAGACATTTTAACATCATTTATAAGGTTATGGGATTTACCTTATAGTGAGTGGATGATTGATTGAATGTTTACTTGTTCTGGAGCATCCTACAGAGAGGAGATAGATTCAAACCTACTTTCTAAGCTAATGATTTGATCAAGATTTGGGGTACCCTAGTCATACAGATCATGTACCCCTGCTACCAATAAACCTAGGCTACTCCACATCTAGATCTAGATTTACATCCAATTTGAAAATAGTTCATGAATCATTTAACATATGAATGCAATATAAAAAGATGAATTTATTATGTTAATCAACTGAAATACCATAAATTGGTGCAATGGATAGGACAAAAGGATACTTAGATACCAAGATATATATATATATATATATATATATATATATATATAATTTTTATTTTTTTTATTTATTTAATTTTTTTTTAGTCACTATAAAATAATTTTGTAGCACTAAAAAACAAACTTGTAGGTGCTACAAAACGATTTCGTCACCCTCCTAAAAAACTTTGTATTTGTGAAATTCAGGAAGGTGAAACGACTTAAATATCTATAAAATCAACTTTCCACTCCCTTGACTCACTTCTTGACTCAGGGGATGATCCCACTAAACTTCTCCCCCTCACGGTTTGCAAACTAGCTCAAATTTTGTAGTCACAAATCTAGTCTAAAGGACAGGGAACATTCAAGACATAGGTACTTGGTTTTAGTGCTCAATTCCATGTAACTACATCACTTTCTCACTCCTGAACACCGTGGCACATTCCTACACTTGTTGTGATACTCTTTGAACAAGTATAAACAAGATATATGAACCAATCACAACAACCAAGGCTTCAATACTCATATTTTTGGTGTAATTCAATTAAAAAAATTACACTTTAAATATAAACAACGTAAAAGAATAGAAATTACATTTTGGAAAAAAATTATAAATAGAAATCGATTCACTTCAACACTAGACTTCAATTCAATTCAAAACCACATCAAATTATAGTCCCATTGGCCATTCAATGCTTCCATTCAGACAGAAAAAAAACACTTCCCTATTCACATAAATGGAAAGTACAACGCCTTTCAACCTACACGACTACAATTTCGCAAAGAACAATGTGCCCTTTTTTCTCCTCTCTCTGTTCGAGGCAATCATTCCTTTTAAAATGAATGCTAACATGGGAAAATTAAGAATCACAAGAGATGAATAATTTCATATTCTCTACAAACAAAAGAAACTAAAAGCCATATTTACAACATAAAATATCTCCTCTACTTAATAAAAAATAGAAAAAATCCTCCTAAATTAAATATTTACAATTTATTAACAAATACCCCCCCCCCCCTGCCTCAGTATTGCAATGTCATCTCCCATTACATTAGAAAGATTTTGTCGAGTCTTCATCAAATTTTGTGCTCCATCTATGCACTTGCATTAGGCTTCCTAGGAACTAAAAGTTTAAGGGCTTCTAATGTTAAGGCATCCAATAGAAAAAATTAATATATATAGAGCTTCAAAATTCATCCAAGTAGAATCTTGAACTAAATGACCTTTCCACTTCGCCAAGTATTTCAAATATTATTTCCCTCTAGTCTTCTTTACATCCTTTGTGTCCAAAATAATTTCAACTTTATATGTTTTTTCCAATGAATCTACTACTAAGCTATCCTAGATTCCATATCTTATATTGGTTCTTTCCATTTGTTTTATTATCTTGCTATTGCCTTTTTTTTTTGCACCCTTCTAGTATCCCAAATCTTCATTTGTTGCCTTATCATTTTACCTACAAACTCATTTTCAACTCATTTTATTTTATTGTCACTTCCTTGTTTGATCTCATCCTCAAATTTAATATATATTTTTTTCCCTTGTTGGTACACATCCCTGTTATCCATAACTTGTCGCACTTCTATATACAATGTTGGTATAGTTATTTTTATTTATTTACCATATTAATTCCTCAAAAATTCTTCTCCATCATAGGATTATTGCACTAGTACAAAATGACTAATAAGTTATTAAAAAATATAATTAAAATTTGCATATGAATGATAATTTTTCATTAGGTGGCCAATAGTGGCTCATTTATAGTATCTTATAACATGAACAAATTTTAGTAGTATTTATATTAGTCATTAATTGATTATCTCAATTTTATCGTCTAGTAGTATATCTAGTCATAAATTTTGCCATTAATTTAGTCCTTGATTTAATCATTAATTGCCACAATTAATGACCAAATACAAAAAAAAATATGCTGCTACATTATCACCCGAGAAAACCAATAAATAACCAAATAAATACGACCAAAATTTTGGTCGCATTATAAGATACTTTAAATTAGATACTAATAGTCATATATATGCAAATTTTAGTCATCGTTTCAAAGAAATTAATGGCCAAAGAAATACTACTAAATTTTGATTGTGTTATAAGACACTGTAAATTAGCAACTAATAATCGTATATATGCAAAATATAGTCATCATTTGTAATAACAAATTTTACATTTACAATAGTCATTTACTTTTCTTTTACTAGTTTCATATTCATTATATAAATTACTGATTTATAATTTTATACTCATTTCATTTACTTTCATTAATAATAATTATAAACAACTTATATAGTTGTCGTATATTCATTTTATTTGTGTTCACCATTAATAAATATAAACTACTATTTTCGTAGTTTTATATTCATTTTATATGCTCATTATTAATCAACATAAACTAATTAGTATTATTTTGCAACTAAATTAAAAAAAATATCATGTAATGTGCATGTTCATCTAATATGAAAATACCAAGTTACATATGTTAATTACAACACTAAATAATATCAAGTACAACGATAAATAACTTCAACCACATATATTATATTATATGAAATGTCAAGTATTGCAATATGAGTTTCCAACTTAATATTGGTTGCTCTAAAATTTACACATGAAATGTTCTTTCATCACTTGACAACATTATCACTTTGTTTGCAAGGCATTACAAGGGAATTGACAAACTCTAAAGGCTTGAACATCAATTTGTATGTGTGTGCACTAGTACAAAATGGCTAATTAGTTACTAAAAAAACGACTAAAATTTGCATATAAACGACTATTTTTTAGTCGGTGACCAATAGTAGCTAATTTACAGTATCTTATAACGCGACCAACTTTTGGTCGTTTTTAGCTTAGTCATTAATTGGTTATCTCAATTTTGTTGTCTAGTTGTATATTTGGTCATTA